>JAXIVD010001475.1:0-70000 GCA_036785275.1 Cancer borealis | reverse complement strand
ACAATATTGGTCTTCTCAAATACTTTTCATAGAGTTTATGTCTTTCCTTAATATGTTCTAGTATTTCCTGCGATATCCAAAGTTTATTGATTTGCTTACTTTTCATTTTTACTGTTTTTAAGGGAATGACTTCATCCACAGTGCTGGATATTATATTGCTTATCATATTATATTCTCTGTCTGGGTTGTCATCTCTATCCATGGTACTAAACCTCTCTCTCATGTTTTCACACAGGCAGCTATCATTCATATTGTCATAGTCTTTGTAAGTGAAGCATAAATTTTTGCTTCTTTCTATTTTACCTTCGTAACAAATAAATGGAGAAAAGTGATCACTGACGTCAAGTAGCAGAATGCCACTTTTCGAAACCATGTCAACATCATTAACCCATATGTGATCTATAATAGTTGCACTAGTTTTACTGACTCTGGTTTGTTTGTTTATATAAGGATAAAAAACATAACTTGTGAGAAGTGCTATAAACTGATTGACATTAATATCATTAAAATTCATTAAATTAATATTGAAATCCCCTAATAATAGACAAGTTTTTCCTGTAGAAGTTACATTCTGAAGCATATTCTCAAATAATTCATTGAACAAGGTGATACTGGCATTCGGTCTACGGTACACTATTCCAACTGTAACAGGTATGTTAATTAGTTTTGTTTCGACGAACAGTGTTTCAATATTTTCATTAATTACACATATCTTTTAATACATTGTTAAACATATTTTTCTTAATATACATGCAAACCCCACCCCCATAATGATTCCTATTATTCGTCAATAATTTGTAACCTTGAATATTATACAGGTGTTCAATATCACTAGATAACTTAGATTCACAGAATGACATGATATCTATTTTTGATTGACATGATAAAATTCCTGAATGTATTAAAAAATTTTCTAAATTATGTGGAATGCTATTTATGTTGTAAAAAATAGATATAGATAAGTTGGTAATTGTCAATAGATTGTTAAAGTCCTGATGATTGAAATAATCCGAATTAGGTAATGATAAGTTACATAGACTATTTGTCTCCTTCATTCCTTCTTCCTCCTACCTTTCTTCCTACCCTCTTCCTTCCTTCCTAACCATACCTTTCTTCCCATCCTCTCCTCACCACACACACACACACACACACACACACACACACACACACACACACACACACACACACACACACACACACACACACACACACACACACACACACACACACACACACACACACACACACACACACACACACACACACACACACACACACACACACACACACACACACACACACACACACACACACACACACACACACACACACACACACACACACACACACACACACACACACACACACACACACACACACACACACACACACACACACACACACACACACACACACACACACACACACACACACACACACACACACACACACACACACACACACACACACACACACACACACACACACACACACACACACACACACACACACACACACACACACACACACACACACACACACACACACACACACACACACACACACACACACACACACACACACACACACACACACACACACACACACACACACACACACACACACACACACACACACACACACACACACACACACACACACACACACACACACACACACACACACACACACACACACACACACACACACACACACACACACACACACACACACACACACACACACACACACACACACACACACACACACACACACACACACACACACACACACACACACACACACACACACACACACACACACACACACACACACACACACACACACACACACACACACACACACACACACACACACACACACACACACACACACACACACACACACACACACACACACACACACACACACACACACACACACACACACACACACACACACACACACACACACACACACACACACACACACACACACACACACACACACACACACACACACACACACACACACACACACACACACACACACACACACACACACACACACACACACACACACACACACACACACACACACACACACACACACACACACACACACACACACACACACACACACACACACACACACACACACACACACACACACACACACACACACACACACACACACACACACACACACACACACACACACACACACACACACACACACACACACACACACACACACACACACACACACACACACACACACACACACACACACACACACACACACACACACACACACACACACACACACACACACACACACACACACACACACACACACACACACACACACACACACACACACACACACACACACACACACACACACACACACACACACACACACACACACACACACACACACACACACACACACACACACACACACACACACACACACACACACACACACACACACACACACACACACACACACACACACACACACACACACACACACACACACACACACACACACACACACACACACACACACACACACACACACACACACACACACACACACACACACACACACACACACACACACACACACACACACACACACACACACACACACACACACACACACACACACACACACACACACACACACACACACACACACACACACACACACACACACACACACACACACACACACACACACACACACACACACACACACACACACACACACACACACACACACACACACACACACACACACACACACACACACACACACACACACACACACACACACACACACACACACACACACACACACACACACACACACACACACACACACACACACACACACACACACACACACACACACACACACACACACACACACACACACACACACACACACACACACACACACACACACACACACACACACACACACACACACACACACACACACACACACACACACACACACACACACACACACACACACACACACACACACACACACACACACACACACACACACACACACACACACACACACACACACACACACACACACACACACACACACACACACACACACACACACACACACACACACACACACACACACACACACACACACACACACACACACACACACACACACACACACACACACACACACACACACACACACACACACACACACACACACACACACACACACACACACACACACACACACACACACACACACACACACACACACACACACACACACACACACACACACACACACACACACACACACACACACACACACACACACACACACACACACACACACACACACACACACACACACACACACACACACACACACACACACACACACACACACACACACACACACACACACACACACACACACACACACACACACACACACACACACACACACACACACACACACACACACACACACACACACACACACACACACACACACACACACACACACACACACACACACACACACACACACACACACACACACACACACACACACACACACACACACACACACACACACACACACACACACACACACACACACACACACACACACACACACACACACACACACACACACACACACACACACACACACACACACACACACACACACACACACACACACACACACACACACACACACACACACACACACACACACACACACACACACACACACACACACACACACACACACACACACACACACACACACACACACACACACACACACACACACACACACACAGGGAATTAAGCAGCACGTTTGCCCGCTTGTGTTGCCATGTAGATGAGAGTACAAGTGAGATGCAGCGTAACGTCAGAACCTTGGAGAGAGAAGCAGGACAGCTGGAAGAGGCAGCTGCGGCGGCCAAGAAGCTGCGGAATAAGTCTCACTATCTGGCAACGGAATTAGAGGTGTTTCAGCAAACTTACCTGGCCGGGGAGAGTAATTAGGGGGAAGGTAATTAGGGGGAGAGTAATTAGGGGGAGAGTGATTAGGGGAAAAGGTTACGTTAGGTTAGAAAATTATTATTATTATTATTTGATTTTTATTGTTTTTTTGTTCTTTTTTTTTTGTGTGTGTAGGAGTGAGGGAATTTTTTTTTTTTTTGTGTGTGTGTGTGTGTTTGTGTGTTTTTATGGTTAACTTAGAGATATGAAAGGGATAAAAATGTTAATATACTGTAGATTACATTCACTAATTCATAAGAACATAAATCCTTAAATTCATTCTATAATAGTTTAACAATGAAAAATATATGAAGGAAATTGTTTACTATTACTACTACTACTACTACTACTACTACTACTACTACTATTACTATTTTTACTACTACTCTCTCCTCTTTCTCCCTCCTCCTCCTCTTCCTCAGGTCAAAATTTCATACTCAGATCCATATATATTAATAGTTTCAACCTCTGCGTGTACGTGCGTGTACGTATATATATATATGTGTATTTGTACATGTGCGTGTGTGTGCGTAATATAACCGATGTACATATTGTTACATACATACAGACAGACAGACATATATACACAGATAGACAGCCATACACACACACATACATACATACATACACATAAATACATACATAAGGATTAGAAACAGTCATAATAGATAGCATTTTGAGTCTAAAGTTGCTGTTGTTGTTGTTGTTGTTGAATAGAAAAAAAATTATTATTATTATTATTACAATGTCAAAAAAAATTAAATGGGAAAAAAAGTATGTTTATTTATTTATTTATTTATTTATTTTCAAGTTGGTAATGATGACTGTTTGTTTGTTTGTTTGTCTGTCTGTCTGTGTGACAGACAGACAGACAGACAGACAGACAAGCAGACATATATATATAAGGTTAAACAATCACAAACAAGAGTTGTTAGAACAAATAAACAAAAAATAATCAATCTAAAATCAAATAAAAAAATACTTTCAGCCTAACATTTAACACACACACACACACACACACACACACACACACACACACACACACACACACACACACACACACACACACACACACACACACATACATACATACATAAAGCTAGTAGAGAAGGTTGTGTGTACATGTGTACGTATTATTTTCTGTACATACATGACATACATAGTAGCTATTAACTTGTAAAAGTAGTTAATTAAATCAAATCATCTGGCAACATTGTATTATTATTATTATTATCATTTTTAATAGTAGAAGTATTTGCAGTTATAATGATCATTTGAACATAAGAATTGATGAGACTGCAATTAAGAGGCCAATTAATGACCTACACTAGGCAGCTCCTTGTCCCCACCCTTGGAATAATTCAATATTTATCCATCCCACCTGTCATCCCTATCCATACTCTAATCCAACCATCTTTTAAAGCTACCTATTGACGCACCACATGTTGTCTACCCAGCCTATTCCACACGCACACGCAGACATACAATAACTTACCAATAACTTACCAATAAGATCCACGGGATTTACTACTGATCTACATAGATCCTATTGCCCGCCTCCATATTCATCTGTGTTGTATGTTTGTCGTATTTGTTCTTGAATGCTTTTGTGGATGTAGCATTCACTGTGTGTTCTGGTAGTGAATTCCATTTGTTTACTACTCTGTGTGTGAATGTGTGTTGGGTTTGTGTTTTGTTACACCTTTGTTTGTATATTTGTTTTGTGTGGCCAGTTCTTGTTGTGTTTGTGGTTTGAAAAAGTGAGTGTCTGTCTATGTTTTCTAGGTTGTTCATTATTTTGTGGACTTCAATCATGTCTCCCCTTTCTCTCCGGGCTTCAAGTTTGGGAATGTCCAGTCTCTTTAGTCTTTCTTCGTAGGGGAGATTTTGAAGTGATGGTACAATTTTGGTTGCTCTTCTCTGGATTTTTTCTATTTTGCTTATGTTGACTCTGCCTTGGGGGTTCCACACCTGCACAGCATACTCAAGGTGAGGGCGAATGTAAGTCCTGTATACTGTTGCAAAGCCTTCCTCAGTCCAGTGCTTAAAGGTCCGCTTGATAAGACCCAGCATGCTGTTTGCTTTGGATGCTATGTCGTTGATGTGTTGGGTGAATTTTAGGTTGTCCGTGAACAGAACACCCAAGTCCTTCATTGCTGTGACCTTATCAATGTGGTTGTTATTTATCTTGTAAGGGTGTCTGTCATTGTGGTGCCCAATATGCATCACTTTACACTTGGAAATGTGGAATCTGAGGAGCCATGTGTGGGACCACTCCATCAATTTGTTTATGTCATCTTAAATAACTTGCTTCTCCACGGTTGTGCTGCTTTTGTTGTATATTTTTGTATCATCGGCAAAGAGCTTGCATGTTGAGGTGATGTTGTTGGGAAGGTCATTGATGTATAACAGGAAGAGTAATGGTCCCAGCACAGAGCCCTGAGGCACACCGCTAGTCACCCTGGCTGGAGTGGACAAGGCTCCATTTACCCTCACTCTTTGTACTCTGCTAAAAAGTCTTCTATCCAACTGAGGACATGGCCTCTCACGCCAGTCTGATGGAGTTTGAGAATGAGTCGTTTGTGTGGCACAGTGTCGAAGGCTTTCTCAAAGTCAAAGTAAATGATGTCAAATGGTTGGTTCTTGTCATGCATATCTGACCAGTCATTGAGCGCTGTTAGTAAGTTTGTTTGTACACACATACGTTTGCTATTTTTATTAATTATTGGTTATTATTATTATTATTATTTTGTTATAAGAAAAGTAGGGGATAGATAGGGAGGTAGCAGCAATAACACTAGTAGCGGAGGTGGTGGCGTAGGTGGTGTAGGTGGCGTAGGTGGTGTAGGTGGCGTAGGTGGAGTAGGTGGTGTAGGTGGCGTAGGTGGTGTAGGTGGCGTAGGTGGAGTAGGTGGCGTAGGTGGTGTAGGTGGAGTAGGTGGAGTAGGTGGTGTAGGTGGAGTAGGTGGCGTAGGTGGTGTAGGTGGCGTAGGTGGTGTAGGTGGCGTAGGTGGAGTAGGTGGTGTAGGTGGCGTAGGTGGTGTAGGTGGAGTAGGTGGCGTAGATGGTGTAGGTGGAGTAGGTGGAGTAGGTGGTGTAGGTGGCGTAGGTGGTGTAGGTGGCGTAGGTGGTGTAGGTGGAGTAGGTGGTGTAGGTGGCGTAGGTGGTGTAGGTGGCGTAGGTGGTGTAGGTGGCGTAGGTGGAGTAGGTGGCGTAGGTGAAGGTCTAAGTGCAGTTACAGCTAGTAACTTTGTAAGGGAGAAAGCAAGTTTGGTGTAGGTGTGGACAAGGAGGATCGAGGATTCTGCATTTGGAAAACAAATGTCTTTCCTGGAAACACATTATAAAGAAAGAATAATAACAATAATTAATACAAATAAATAAATTCAAGACACAAATTTCCCGCACAAAGCAAGAGCCAATCAGCGCACATGTAAACAAAGCCGTCAGGTAACCAGGAGGGAAGGTGGAGGAGGACGCCGTCTTTGCTGTCATCCAACGTCCACGTTATATTACGATGTTTTACGGCAAATATACGGTCAGTAATACATTTAAATACAATAATTAAACCCTTAAATACATGAAGAAGCTGTAGAGATAGTTAGATGAGGATAATTAACAGTAATAACCCTAATTTCAATGGATTAACACCTATCACTTTGACAGGACACGGGGCCGCCCTATCAAAATATTTCGCCTTCGTATACACACTGACTTGCGCAAAAGATTTATTCTCAGTCAGAGTTATTAGCCATTGGAATTCTTTGCCTTCTGAGGTCGTGCTGGCTCCCACCTTATCACAGTTTAAAAGATTACTTGCTGTTCATTTGGGGAATAGACTATGAATTTTAAATTGCATTGTTGAGAATCCTACTAAATGGTTACAACACACGTACATTCCACAGTATTTTACATTAGGTAAAGGTACTAAGGCAGGAGAAACCACATTCCGCTATTGCGCCAGCCCCAAAAATAAATAAACAAACCACAGAGACAATGCTATAATTTTGGGCTGGAAAGTGCAACATATGCGGCAGGAAATACCCAAAACAGGCAAAGAATATAATACGTTTGCTTATGGTTAGGTTAAGTTATGTTGGCTTATGTTATGGTTTGATTAGGTTACGTTTGCTTATGGTTGTGTTATGGTTAGGTTAAGTTATGTTGGCTTATGTTATGGTTTGATTAGGTTATGGTTAGATTAGGTTACGTTTGCTTATGGTTGTGTTATGGTTAGGTTAAGTTATGTTGGCTTATGTTATGGTTAGATTAGGTTACGTTTGCTTATGGTTGTGTTATGGTTAGGTTAAGTTATGTTGGCTTATGTTATGGTTAGATTAGGTTACGTTTGCTTATGGCTGTGTTATGGTTAGGTTAAGTTATGTTGGCTTATGTTATGGTTTGATTAGGTTACGTTTGCTTATGGTTGTGTAATGGTTAGGTTAAGTTATGTTGGCTTATGTTATGGTTTGATTAGGTTACGTTTGCTTATGGTTGTGTAATGGTTAGGTTAAGTTATGTTGGCTTATGTTATGGTTTGATTAGGTTACGTTTGCTTATGGTTGTGTTATGGTTAGGTTAAGTTATGTTGGCTTATGTTATGGTTAGATTAGGTTACGTTTGCTTATGGTTGTGTTATGGTTAGGTTAAGTTATGTTGGCTTATGTTATGGTTAGATTAGGTTACGTTTGCTTATGGTTGTGTTATGGTTAGGTTACGTTATGTTGTCTTACCAATATCTTACCAAACTCCACCTCAGTCGCTTGTAGAGGTCTAATTAAATCATGACAGGTGTGTGTGTGTGTGTTTCCCCACTCGCCTTATCAATGGCTCAATCTTTGCCTTAAAACCATTCACTGCTTCGGCCTGTACTGCTTGTTCCACTCATCAACAATTCTGTTTGCAAAGTAATAATGTTTAGTTGTGGTCTTTGCTTAAAAAAATCTTATATGAGTGTCCGCTACTTTCTCATTGGTCCATGATAAATAATTGATCCCTTCTCAGCCCCTCCAGTCCTTTCATTATTTTAAAGCCTTGAATCAGGTCACTTGTGAGCCTAAAGTCACCAAGCCTGTCTGTCCTCCTGAGTGAGTCTCTTCCTAGCTCAACGCTCCCATGCCATTGATCATTGTTGTCATTCTCCGTCATTCTATGTTGTGGATGTCCTGTTGACAATATGAACATAAGAATATAAGGAGACTACAAAAGGTAGCTCCTGTGAACCTGAAAACACCCACTACCATCTATCGTTGCTGTCCATGAATTTATCCAACCTATTCTTAAAACAACCTATAGATTTTGCACTCACCACATGACTGCTGAGCCTATTCCACTCGTCAACTACCTTATTTGTGAACCAGTTCTTCCCTATCTCTTTCTTGAACCTGAATTTTTCTAGCTTGTAACCATTGGTTCGTGTTTTATCTGGACCACTAACTATGATTACCTTACTTATGTCCCCCTTATTGAATCCCTTGACTCATTTATACACGTCAATTAGGTCTCCTCTCAACCTGCGTCTTGCTAGTGAGTGTAGCTGAAGGCGCTCTAATCTATCTTTATAATCCAAGTTCCTGATCCCATGTATCATCTTCGTCATTCTTCTCTGTATGGCTTCTAACCTATTCACTCTTAGATATGGCTTTTGTCAGACGCGTATGGAAGAGGCTTACGTCTGTGATGGTGGTGGTGGTGGTGGTGGTGGTGGTGGTGGTGGTGGTGGTCAAAGTATATATCCTATATTTTCTAGGTTACGTTAGATTTATAGTTAGGTTTGGTTAGGTTGAATTAAGTTTGGTTGCGTTAGTTTTGGTTAGATTTAGTTCAGTTAGATTACGTTTAGTTAGGTTTGGTTAGGTTAGTTTTGGATAGGTTTAGTTAGGTTTGGTTAGGTTAGTTTTGGTTAGGTTTAGTTAGGTTTGGTTAGGTTAGTTTTGGTTAGATATAGTTAAATTTAGTTACGTTTAGTCAGGTTTAGTTGGGTTTGGCTGGGTTAGTTTTGGTTATGCTAACAAAGCAATTTATATTCGGTAAATTTTGACATCTCCACTAGAATGGCGTGTGCTATCGAGTGCTTAAGGAAACGAATATTTATCAACAGTTCCAATCGTTAACCACACGAAAGGTGAAGTTATGTTTCCTGATGTCCAGTGTGGTATGTTTCTTCAATATTTTCTTGGTGTTGCTTGTGGTGTGAGTGTGGTGTGTGTGTGGTGTGTGTGTGGTGTGAGTGTGGTGTGTGGTGTGAGTGTGGTGTGAGTGTGGTGTGAGTGTGGTGTGTGAGTGTGGTGTGAGTGTGGTGTGAGTGTGGTGTGTGAGTGTGTGGTGTGAGTGTGGTGTGTGTGAGTTAACCGCCTGTGTCTAGCACCGCCAGTATCGTGAGTGCAGTCCTTGTGGGTTTAAGTTATTGTTAATGATGTTATTGTACACTGTAAACACATGAACCATCTTCTACCACTAATGCCATCCCATGAATGGGAATTTTGTATATTTTGTATATAACATTCCTCTCACTATTGGTATTTATTAACAAGTACACCAGTATCAGTGGCAGTATTTATATCTCTCTCATGTTAGAGCTGTCATTGGAATCCCATATATAGGGTTAGGTTAGGTAAGGTGTTCTAATTGGACAAAAAGAATGTTTAATGTGCTTACAGATACGGCAGCCATACCGCTATTGGTACGGCATGTGCTGGCGTCACCCACCGTGTTCACATTAAATTTGACATTTTCATCGTACAAAGAGTAAAGCATCTTTCAAGTTAGGTTAGGTCAATTATGTTATGTTAGGTACAGTTTAGTTCAGTTAGGTTCAGTTATATAAGCTTTTTACCCAAACGTTAGGCACTTGCCGTGTGTATAACCGAGCACTATGAGGATACGGTTTACGTTAGGTTAGGTTTGGTTTGGTTAGGTTAGGTTAGATTTGGTTAGATTTGGTTAGGTTTGGTTAGATTTGGTTAGGTTTGATTAGATTTGGTTAGGTTTGATTAAATTTGGTTAGATTTGGTTAGGTTTGGTTAGATTTGGTTAGGTTTGATTAGATTTAGTTAGGTTTGATTAGATTTGGTTAGGTTTGATTAGATTTGGTTAGGGTTGGTTAGATTTAGGTTTGATTAGATTTGGTTAGGTTTGATTAGATTTAGTTAGGTTTGATTAGATTTGGTTAGGTTTGATTAGATTTGGTTAGGGTTGGTTAGATTTAGGTTTGATTAGATTTGGTTAGGGTTGGTTAGATTTAGGTTTGATTAGATTTGGTTAGGTTTGGTTAGATTTAGGTTTGATTAGATTTGGTTAGGTTTGATTAGATTTAGGTTTGATTAGATTTGGTTAGGGTTGGTTAGATTTAGGTTTGATTAGATTTGGTTAGGTTTGGTTAGATTTAGGTTTGATTAGATTTGGTTAGGGTTGGTTAGATTTGGTTAGGGTTGGTTAGATTTGGTTAGATTTAGGTTTGATTAGATTTGGTTAGGGTTGGTTAGATTTGGTTTGATTAGATTTAGGTTTGATTAAATTTGGTTAGGGTTGGTTAGATTTAGGTTTGATTAGATTTGGTTGGTTTGGTTATGGTTAGATTTGGTTAGGTTTTTTTAGGTTTGGTCAACTTTGGTTACATAAGCTTTTTGTATTTCTTTACCCAAAAGTTTGGGTCTGGGCGTCATAAAGAAAAAAAACAATGATTTGCGACAGCAACAAGTTTTAGATTAATTCAAAACGCATCAAAATATACCAGAAAAAAATGTACTTTTTAAAAAAAATATTGAGACTGGTGTACATCTTAATATTTCCCTCAATATTTTTATGATGTATCTCTTGCAGAAACACTGACTTGAAAAAAAGAAATATGCAGCCCATGGGATCAGCCTAGTACTGAGCAGCACGCCCAGGTGATAATGGACGTGCTGGACACCTCTGAATCAGTAGGCCTATCTATATCCACCAATGAGTGAAATAAGTAAGCCTATACCCATGAATGAGGGAAGTGAGTAAAGCTTCCAGCATCCCATCACCTCATCTCACTTCAAACATCAGAAGCCACAGAGGTAAGTTGATGCATGTAATTATGTGTTATATAGAATAAGATGATTGTAATGATGATAATAATGATGTTTGTGTGTGTGTTGAGAGTGGCAGCAGTTATTATAGTTGAAATAAGATGATTGTAATGATGATAATAATGATGTTTGTGTGTGTGTTGAGAGTGGCAGCAGTTATTATAGTTGAAATAAGATGATTGTAATGATGATAATAATGATGTTTGTGTGTGTGTTGAGAGTGGAAGCAGTTATTATAGTTGAAATAAGATGATTGTAATGATGATAATAATGATGTCTGTGTGTGTGTTGAGAGTGGCAGCAGTTATTATAGTTGAAATAAGATGGTTGTAATGATGATAATAATGATGTTTGTGTGTGTGTTGAGAGTGGAAGCAGTTATTATAGTTGAAATAAGATGGTTGTAATGATGATAATAATGATGTCTGTGTGTGTGTTGAGAGTGGAAGCAGTTATTATAGTTGAAATAAGATGATTGTAATGATGATAATAATGATGTCTGTGTGTTGAGAGTGGCAGCAGTTATTATAGTTGAAATAAGATGATTGTAATGATGTTTGTGTGTAGAGAGTGGCAGCAGTTATTATAGTTGAAATAAGATGGTTGTAATGATGATAATAATGATGTCTGTGTGTGTGTTGAGAGTGGCAGCAGTTATTATAGTTGAAATAAGATGGTTGTAATGATGATAATAATGATGTCTGTGTGTTGAGAGTGACAGCAGTTATTATAGTTGAAATAAGATGATTGTAATGATGATAATAATGATGTTTGTGTGTGTGTTGAGAGTGGCAGCAGTTATTATAGTTGAAATAAGATGATTGTAATGATGATAATAATGATGTTTGTGTGTGTTGAGAGTGGCAGCAGTTATTATAGTTGAAATAAGATAGTTGTAATGATGATAATAATGATGTTTGTGTGTGTGTTGAGAGTGGCAGCAGTTATTATAGTTGAAATAAGATGGTTGTAATGATGATAATAATGATGTCTGTGTGTGTTGAGAGTGGCAGCAGTTATTATAGTTGAAATAAGATGATTGTATTGATGACAATAATGATGTCTGTGTGTGTTGAGAGTGGCAGCAGTTATTATAGTTGAAATAAGATGATTGTAATGATGATAATAATGATGTTTGTGTGTGTGTTGAGAGTGGCAGCAGTTATTATAGTTGAAATAAGATGATTGTTATGATAATAATAATGATGTCTGTGTGTGTGTTGAGAGTGGCAGCAGTTACTATAGTTGAAATAAGATGATTGTAATGATGATAATAATGATGTTTGTGTGTGTGTTGAGAGTGGCAGCAGTTATTATAGTTGAAATAAGATGATTGTAATGATGATAATAATGATGTCTGTGTGTGTTGAGAGTGGCAGCAGTTACTATAGTTGAAATAAGATGGTTGTAATGATGATAATAATGATGTTTGTGTGTGTGTTGAGAGTGGCAGCAGTTATTATAGTTGAAATAAGATGATTGTAATGATGATAATAATGATGTTTGTGTGTGTGTTGAGAGTGGCAGCAGTTATTATAGTTGAAATAAGATGATTGTAATGATGATAATAATGATGTTTGTGTGTGTGTTGAGAGTGGCAGCAGTTATTATAGTTGAAATAAGGTGATTGTAATGATGATAATAATGATGTTTGTGTGTGTGTTGAGAGTGGCAGCAGTTATTATAGTTGAAATAAGATGGTTGTAATGATGATAATAATGATGTTTGTGTGTGTGTTGAGAGTGGCAGCAGTTACTATAGTTGAAATAAGATGATTGTAATGATGATAATAATGATGTCTGTGTGTGTGTTGAGAGTGGCAGCAGTTATTATAGTTGAAATAAGATGATTGTAATGATGATAATAATGATGTCTGTGTGTGTTGAGAGTGGCAGCAGTTATTATAGTTGAAATAAGATGATTGTAATGATGATAATAATGATATCTGTGTGTGTTGAGAGTGGCAGCAGTTATTATAGTTGAAATAAGATGATTGTAATGATGATAATAATGATGTTTGTGTGTGTGTTGAGAGTGGCAGCAGTTATTATAGTTGAAATAAGATGATTGTAATGATGATAATAATGATGTTTGTGTGTGTGTTGAGAGTGGCAGCAGTTATTATAGTTGAAATAAGATGATTGTTATGATGATAATAATGATGTTTGTGTGTGTTCAAAGTGGCAGCAGTTATTATAGTTGAAATAAGATGGTTGTAATGATGATAATAATGATGTTTGTGTGTTGAGAGTGGCAGCAGTTATTATAGTTGAAATAAGATGATTGTAATGATGATAATAATGATGTTTGTGTGTGTGTTGAGAGTGGCAGCAGTTATTATAGTTGAAATAAGATGATTGTAATGATGATAATAATGATGTTTGTGTGTGTTGAGAGTGGCAGCAGTTATTATAGTTGAAATAAGGTGATTGTTATGATGATAATAATGATGTTTGTGTGTGTTGAGAGTGGCAGCAGTTATTATAGTTGAAATAAGATGATTGTAATGATGATAATAATGATGTTTGTGTGTGTGTTGAGAGTGGCAGCAGTTATTATAGTTGAAATAAGATGGTTGTTATGATGATAATAATGATGTCTGTGTGTGTGTTGAGAGTGGCAGCAGTTATTATAGTTGAAATAAGATGGTTGTAATGATGTTTGTGTGTGTTGAGAGTGGCAGCAGTTATTATAGTTGAAATAAGATGGTTGTTATGATGATAATAATGATGTTTGTCTGTGTGTTGAGAGTGGCAGCAGTTATTATAGTTGAAATAAGATGATTGTAATGATGATAATAATGATGTTTGTGTGTGTGTTGAGAGTGGCAGCAGTTATTATAGTTGAAATAAGATGATTGTAATGATGATAATAATGATGTCTGTGTGTGTTGAGAGTGGCAGCAGTTATTATAGTTGAAATAAGATGGTTGTAATGATGATAATAATGATGTTTGTGTGTTGAGAGTGGCAGCAGTTATTATAGTTGAAATAAGATGATTGTAATGATGATAATAATGATGTTTGTGTGTGTGTTGAGAGTGGCAGCAGTTATTATAGTTGAAATAAGATGATTGTAATGATAATAATAATGATGTTTGTGTGTGTGTTGAGAGTGGAAGCAGTTATTATAGTTGAAATAAGATGGTTGTAATGATGATAATAATGATGTCTGTGTGTGTGTTGAGAGTGGCAGCAGTTATTATAGTTGAAATAAGGTGATTGTAATGATGATAATAATGATGTCTGTGTGTGTGTTGAGAGTGGCAGCAGTTACTATAGTTGAAATAAGGTGATTGTAATGATAATAATAATGATGTTTGTGTGTAGAGAGTGGGCAGCAGTTATTATAGTTGAAATAAGATGGTTGTAATGATGATAATAATGATGTCTGTGTGTGTGTTGAGAGTGGCAGCAGTTATTATAGTTGAAATAAGATGGTTGTAATGATGATAATAATGATGTCTGTGTGTGTGTTGAGAGTGGCAGCAGTTATTATAGTTGAAATAAGATGGTTGTAATGATGATAATAATGATGTCTGTGTGTGTGTTGAGAGTGGCAGCAGTTATTATAGTTGAAATAAGATGATTGTAATGATGATAATAATGATGTCTGTGTGTGTGTTGAGAGTGGCAGCAGTTATTATAGTTGAAATAAGATGATTGTAATGATGATAATAATGATGTCTGTGTGTGTTGAGAGTGGCAGCAGTTATTATAGTTGAAATAAGATGGTTGTAATGATGATAATAATGATGTTTGTGTGTGTGTTGAGAGTGGCAGCAGTTATTATAGTTGAAATAAGATGGTTGTAATGATGATAATAATGATGTCTGTGTGTGTTGAGAGTGGCAGCAGTTATTATAGTTGAAATAAGATGGTTGTAATGATGATAATAATGATGTTTGTGTGTAGAGAGTGGCAGCAGTTATTATAGTTGAAATAAGATGATTGTAATGATGATAATAATGATGTTTGTGTGTGTTGAGAGTGGCAGCAGTTATTATAGTTGAAATAAGATGGTTGTAATGATGATAATAATGATGTTTGTGTGTGTTGAGAGTGGCAGCAGTTATTATAGTTGAAATAAGATGGTTGTAATGATGATAATAATGATGTCTGTGTGTGTGTTGAGAGTGGCAGCAGTTATTATAGTTGAAATAAGATGATTGTAATGATGTCTGTGTGTGTGTTGAGAGTGGCAGCAGTTATTATAGTTGAAATAAGATGATTGTAATGATGTCTGTGTGTGTGTTGAGAGTGGCAGCAGTTATTATAGTTGAAATAAGATGATTGTAATGATGATAATAATGATGTTTGTGTGTTGAGAGTGGCAGCAGTTATTATAGTTGAAATAAGATGATTGTAATGATGATAATAATGATGTTTGTGTGTTGAGAGTGGCAGCAGTTATTATAGTTGAAATAAGATGGTTGTAATGATGATAATAATGATGTTTGTGTGTGTTGAGAGTGGCAGCAGTTATTATAGTTGAAATAAGATGGTTGTAATGATGATAATAATGATGTTTGTGTGTGTTGAGAGTGGCAGCAGTTATTATAGTTGAAATAAGATGATTGTAATGATGATAATAATGATGTTTGTGTGTGTGTTGAGAATGGCAGCAGTTATTATAGTTGAAATAAGATGATTGTAATGATGATAATAATGATGTTTGTGTGTGTGTTGAGAGTGGCAGCAGTTATTATAGTTGAAATAAGATGATTGTAATGATGTCTGTGTGTGTTGAGAGTGGCAGCAGTTATTATAGTTGAAATAAGATGATTGTAATGATGATAATAATGATGTCTGTGTGTTGAGAGTGGCAGCAGTTATTATAGTTGAAATAAGATGGTTGTAATGATGATAATAATGATGTCTGTGTGTGTGTAGAGAGTGGAAGCAGTTATTATAGTTGAAATAAGATGGTTGTAATGATGATAATAATGATGTTTGTGTGTGTGTTGAGAGTGGCAGCAGTTATTATAGTTGAAATAAGATGGTTGTAATGATGATAATAATGATGTTTGTGTGTTGAGAGTGGCAGCAGTTATTATAGTTGAAATAAGATGGTTGTAATGATGATAATAATGATGGTTGTGTGTTGAGAGTGGCAGCAGTTATTATAGTTGAAATAAGATGATTGTAATGATGATAATAATGATGTCTGTGTGTGTTGAGAGTGGCAGCAGTTATTATAGTTGAAATAAGATGATTGTAATGATGATAATAATGATGTCTGTGTGTGTGTTGAGAGTGGCAGCAGTTATTATAGTTGAAATAAGATGATTGTAATGATGATAATAATGATGTTTGTGTGTTGAGAGTGGCAGCAGTTATTATAGTTGAAATAAGATGATTGTAATGATGATAATAATGATGTTTGTGTGTGTGTTGAGAGTGACAGCAGTTATTATAGTTGAAATAAGATGATTGTAATGATGATAATAATGATGTTTGTGTGTGTGTTGAGAGTGGCAGCAGTTATTATAGTTGAAATAAGATGATTGTAATGATGATAATAATGATGTTTGTGTGTGTGTTGAGAGTGGCAGCAGTTATTATAGTTGAAATAAGATGATTGTAATGATGATAATAATGATGTTTGTGTGTGTGTTGAGAGTGGCAGCAGTTATTATAGTTGAAATAAGGTGATTGTAATGATGATAATAAAGATGTTTGTGTGTTGAGAGTGGCAGCAGTTATTATAGTTGAAATAAGATGATTGTAATGATGATAATAATGATGTTTGTGTGTGTGTTGAGAGTGGCAGCAGTTATTATAGTTGAAATAAGATGATTGTAATGATGATAATAAAGATGTTTGTGTGTTGAGAGTGGCAGCAGTTATTATAGTTGAAATAAGATGATTGTAATGATGTCTGTGTGTGTGTTGAGAGTGGCAGCAGTTATTATAGTTGAAATAAGATGATTGTAATGATGTCTGTGTGTGTGTTGAGAGTGGCAGCAGTTATTATAGTTGAAATAAGATGATTGTAATGATGATAATAATGATGTCTGTGTGTGTGTTGAGAGTGGCAGCAGTTATTATAGTTGAAATAAGATGGTTGTAATGATGATAATAATGATGTCTGTGTGTGTTGAGAGTGGCAGCAGTTATTATAGTTGAAATAAGATGATTGTTATGATGATAATAATGATGTTTGTGTGTGTTCAAAGTGGCAGCAGTTATTATAGTTGAAATAAGATGATTGTAATGATGATAATAATGATGTTTGTGTGTTGAGAGTGGCAGCAGTTATTATAGTTGAAATAAGATGATTGTTATGATGATAATAATGATGTCTGTGTGTTGAGAGTGGCAGCAGTTATTATAGTTGAAATAAGATGATTGTAATGATGATAATAATGATGTTTGTGTGTTGAGAGTGGCAGCAGTTATTATAGTTGAAATAAGATGATTGTAATGATGATAATAATGATGTTTGTGTGTGTTCAAAGTGGCAGCAGTTATTATAGTTGAAATAAGATGGTTGTAATGATGATAATAATGATGTTTGTGTGTTGAGAGTGGCAGCAGTTATTATAGTTGAAATAAGATGATTGTAATGATGATAATAATGATGTCTGTGTGTGTGTTGAGAGTGGCAGCAGTTATTATAGTTGAAATAAGATGATTGTAATGATGATAATAATGATGTTTGTGTGTGTGTTGAGAGTGGCAGCAGTTATTATAGTTGAAATAAGATGATTGTAATGATGTCTGTGTGTGTGTTGAGAGTGGCAGCAGTTACTATAGTTGAAATAAGATGATTGTAATGATGATAATAATGATGTTTGTGTGTGTTGAGAGTGGCAGCAGTTATTATAGTTGAAATAAGATGATTGTAATGATGATAATAATGATGTTTGTGTGTGTGTTGAGAGTGGCAGCAGTTATTATAGTTGAAATAAGGTGATTGTAATGATGATAATAATGATGTTTGTGTGTTGAGAGTGGCAGCAGTTATTATAGTTGAAATAAGATGGTTGTAATGATGATAATAATGATGTTTGTGTGTAGAGAGTGGCAGCAGTTATTATAGTTGAAATAAGATGATTGTTATGATGATAATAATGATGTTTGTGTGTGTGTTGAGAGTGGCAGCAGTTATTATAGTTGAAATAAGATGATTGTAATGATGATAATAATGATGTCTGTGTGTGTGTTGAGAGTGGCAGCAGTTATTATAGTTGAAATAAGATGGTTGTAATGATGATAATAATGATGTTTGTGTGTAGAGAGTGGCAGCAGTTATTATAGTTGAAATAAGATGGTTGTAATGATGATAATAATGATGTTTGTGTGTGTGTTGAGAGTGGCAGCAGTTATTATAGTTGAAATAAGATGGTTGTAATGATGATAATAATGATGTTTGTGTGTGTGTTGAGAGTGGCAGCAGTTATTATAGTTGAAATAAGATGGTTGTAATGATGATAATAATGATGTTTGTGTGTGTGTTGAGAGTGGCAGCAGTTATTATAGTTGAAATAAGATGGTTGTAATGATGATAATAATGATGTTTGTGTGTGTGTTGAGAGTGGCAGCAGTTATTATAGTTGAAATAAGATGATTGTAATGATGATAATAATGATGTTTGTGTGTGTTGAGAGTGGCAGCAGTTATTATAGTTGAAATAAGATGGTTGTAATGATGATAATAATGATGTTTGTGTGTAGAGAGTGGCAGCAGTTATTATAGTTGAAATAAGATGATTGTTATGATGATAATAATGATGTTTGTGTGTAGAGAGTGGCAGCAGTTATTATAGTTGAAATAAGATGGTTGTAATGATGATAATAATGATGTTTGTGTGTGTGTTGAGAGTGGCAGCAGTTATTATAGTTGAAATAAGATGGTTGTAATGATGATAATAATGATGTTTGTGTGTGTGTTGAGAGTGGCAGCAGTTATTATAGTTGAAATAAGATGGTTGTAATGATGATAATAATGATGTTTGTGTGTGTGTTGAGAGTGGCAGCAGTTATTATAGTTGAAATAAGATGATTGTAATGATGATAATAATTATGTCTGTGTGTGTTGAGAGTGGCAGCAGTTATTATAGTTGAAATAAGATGGTTGTAATGATGATAATAATGATGTTTGTGTGTGTTGAGAGTGGCAGCAGTTATTATAGTTGAAATAAGATGATTGTAATGATGATAATAATGATGTTTGTGTGTGTTGAGAGTGGCAGCAGTTATTATAGTTGAAATAAGATGATTGTAATGATGATGTCTGTGTGTGTGTTGAGAGTGGCAGCAGTTATTATAGTTGAAATAAGATGATTGTAATGATGATAATAATGATGTCTGTGTGTGTGTTGAGAGTGGCAGCAGTTATTATAGTTGAAATAAGATGATTGTAATGATGATAATAATGATGTTTGTGTGTTGAGAGTGGCAGCAGTTATTATAGTTGAAATAAGATGATTGTAATGATGATAATAATGATGTCTGTGTGTGTGTTGAGAGTGGCAGCAGTTATTATAGTTGAAATAAGATGATTGTAATGATGATAATAATGATGTTTGTGTGTGTGTTGAGAGTGGCAGCAGTTATTATAGTTGAAATAAGATGATTGTAATGATGATAATAATGATGTTTGTGTGTGTTGAGAGTGGCAGCAGTTATTATAGTTGAAATAAGATGGTTGTAATGATGATAATAATGATGTTTGTGTGTTGAGAGTGGCAGCAGTTATTATAGTTGAAATAAGATGATTGTAATGATGATAATAATGATGTCTGTGTGTGTTGAGAGTGGCAGCAGTTATTATAGTTGAAATAAGATGGTTGTAATGATGATAATAATGATGTCTGTGTGTGTGTTGAGAGTGGCAGCAGTTATTATAGTTGAAATAAGATGATTGTAATGATGATAATAATGATGTTTGTGTGTGTTGAGAGTGGCAGCAGTTATTATAGTTGAAATAAGATGATTGTAATGATGATAATAATGATGTTTGTGTGTGTGTTGAGAGTGGCAGCAGTTATTATAGTTGAAATAAGGTGATTGTAATGATGATAATAATGATGTTTGTGTGTTGAGAGTGGCAGCAGTTATTATAGTTGAAATAAGATGGTTGTAATGATGATAATAATGATGTTTGTGTGTAGAGAGTGGCAGCAGTTATTATAGTTGAAATAAGATGATTGTTATGATGATAATAATGATGTTTGTGTGTGTGTTGAGAGTGGCAGCAGTTATTATAGTTGAAATAAGATGATTGTAATGATGATAATAATGATGTTTGTGTGTGTGTAGAGAGTGGCAGCAGTTATTATAGTTGAAATAAGATGATTGTAATGATGATAATAATTATATCTGTGTGTGTTGAGAGTGGCAGCAGTTATTATAGTTGAAATAAGATGGTTGTAATGATGATAATAATGATGTCTGTGTGTGTGTTGAGAGTGGCAGCAGTTATTATAGTTGAAATAAGATGATTGTAATGATGATAATAATGATGTCTGTGTGTGTTGAGAGTGGCAGCAGTTATTATAGTTGAAATAAGATGATTGTAATGATGACAATAATGATGTCTGTGTGTTGAGAGTGACAGCAGTTATTATAGTTGAAATAAGATGGTTGTAATGATGATAATAATGATGTTTGTGTGTGTGTTGAGAGTGGCAGCAGTTATTATAGTTGAAATAAGATGATTGTAATGATGATAATAATGATGTTTGTGTGTGTGTTGAGAGTGGAAGCAGTTATTATAGTTGAAATAAGATGATTGTAATGATGATAATAATGATGTCTGTGTGTGTGTTGTGAGTGGCAGCAGTTATTATAGTTGAAATAAGATGATTGTAATGATGATAATAATGATGTCTGTGTGTGTGTTGAGAGTGGCAGCAGTTATTATAGTTGAAATAAGATGATTGTAATGATGATAATAATGATGTTTGTGTGTTGAGAGTGGCAGCAGTTACTATAGTTGAAATAAGATGATTGTAATGATGATAATAATGATGTCTGTGTGTGTGTTGAGAGTGGCAGCAGTTATTATAGTTGAAATAAGATGATTGTAATGATGATAATAATGATGTTTGTGTGTGTGTTGAGAGTGGCAGCAGTTATTATAGTTGAAATAAGATGGTTGTAATGATGACAATAATGATGTCTGTGTGTTGAGAGTGACAGCAGTTATTATAGTTGAAATAAGATGGTTGTAATGATGATAATAATGATGTTTGTGTGTGTGTTGAGAGTGGCAGCAGTTATTATAGTTGAAATAAGATGATTGTAATGATGATAATAATGATGTCTGTGTGTGTTGAGAGTGGCAGCAGTTATTATAGTTGAAATAAGATGATTGTAATGATGATAATAATGATGTCTGTGTGTGTGTTGTGAGTGGCAGCAGTTATTATAGTTGAAATAAGATGATTGTAATGATGATAATAATGATGTCTGTGTGTGTGTTGAGAGTGGCAGCAGTTATTATAGTTGAAATAAGATGATTGTAATGATGATAATAATGATGTTTGTGTGTTGAGAGTGGCAGCAGTTACTATAGTTGAAATAAGATGATTGTAATGATGATAATAATGATGTCTGTGTGTGTGTTGAGAGTGGCAGCAGTTATTATAGTTGAAATAAGATGATTGTAATGATGATAATAATGATGTTTGTGTGTGTGTTGAGAGTGGCAGCAGTTATTATAGTTGAAATAAGATGGTTGTAATGATGATAATAATGATGTTTGTGTGTTGAGAGTGGCAGCAGTTATTATAGTTGAAATAAGATGGTTGTAATGATGATAATAATGATGTTTGTGTGTTGAGAGTGGCAGCAGTTATTATAGTTGAAATAAGATGATTGTAATGATGATAATAATGATGTCTGTGTGTGTGTTGAGAGTGGCAGCAGTTATTATAGTTGAAATAAGGTGATTGTAATGATGATAATAATGATGTTTGTGTGTGTTGAGAGTGGCAGCAGTTATTATAGTTGAAATAAGATGGTTGTAATGATGATAATAATGATGTTTGTGTGTGTTGAGAGTGGAAGCAGTTATTATAGTTGAAATAAGATGATTGTAATGATGATAATAATGATGTCTGTGTGTGTGTTGAGAGTGGCAGCAGTTATTATAGTGGAAATAAGATGGTTGTAATGATGATAATAATGATGTCTGTGTGTGTTGAGAGTGGCAGCAGTTATTATAGTTGAAATAAGATGGTTGTAATGATGATAATAATGATGTCTGTGTGTGTGTTGAGAGTGGCAGCAGTTATTATAGTTGAAATAAGATGATTGTAATGATGATAATAATGATGTTTGTGTGTGTTGAGAGTGGCAGCAGTTATTATAGTTGAAATAAGATGGTTGTAATGATGATAATAATGATGTCTGTGTGTGTGTGTTGAGAGTGGCAGCAGTTATTATAGTTGAAATAAGGTGGTTGTAATGATGATAATAATGATGTTTGTGTGTGTGTTGAGAGTGGCAGCAGTTATTATAGTTGAAATAAGATGGTTGTAATGATGATAATAATGATGTTTGTGTGTGTGTTGAGAGTGGCAGCAGTTATTATAGTTGAAATAAGATGGTTGTAATGATGATAATAATGATGTTTGTGTGTGTGTTGAGAGTGGCAGCAGTTATTATAGTTGAAATAAGATGGTTGTAATGATGATAATAATGATGTTTGTGTGTGTGTTGAGAGTGGCAGCAGTTATTATAGTTGAAATAAGATGATTGTAATGATGATAATAATGATGTTTGTGTGTGTTGAGAGTGGCAGCAGTTATTATAGTTGAAATAAGATGGTTGTAATGATGATAATAATGATGTTTGTGTGTAGAGAGTGGCAGCAGTTATTATAGTTGAAATAAGATGATTGTTATGATGATAATAATGATGTTTGTGTGTAGAGAGTGGCAGCAGTTATTATAGTTGAAATAAGATGGTTGTAATGATGATAATAATGATGTTTGTGTGTGTGTTGAGAGTGGCAGCAGTTATTATAGTTGAAATAAGATGGTTGTAATGATGATAATAATGATGTTTGTGTGTGTGTTGAGAGTGGCAGCAGTTATTATAGTTGAAATAAGATGGTTG
Organism: Cancer borealis; assembly: GCA_036785275.1. Taxonomy (NCBI): domain Eukaryota; kingdom Metazoa; phylum Arthropoda; class Malacostraca; order Decapoda; family Cancridae; genus Cancer; species Cancer borealis. Next base: position 45,800 of record JAXIVD010001475.1, on the reverse strand, counting down.
TAATGATGATAATAATGATGTTTGTGTGTGTGTTGAGAGTGGCAGCAGTTATTATAGTTGAAATAAGATGATTGTAATGATGATAATAATTATGTCTGTGTGTGTTGAGAGTGGCAGCAGTTATTATAGTTGAAATAAGATGGTTGTAATGATGATAATAATGATGTTTGTGTGTGTTGAGAGTGGCAGCAGTTATTATAGTTGAAATAAGATGATTGTAATGATGATAATAATGATGTTTGTGTGTGTTGAGAGTGGCAGCAGTTATTATAGTTGAAATAAGATGATTGTAATGATGATGTCTGTGTGTGTGTTGAGAGTGGCAGCAGTTATTATAGTTGAAATAAGATGATTGTAATGATGATAATAATGATGTCTGTGTGTGTGTTGAGAGTGGCAGCAGTTATTATAGTTGAAATAAGATGATTGTAATGATGATAATAATGATGTTTGTGTGTTGAGAGTGGCAGCAGTTATTATAGTTGAAATAAGATGATTGTAATGATGATAATAATGATGTCTGTGTGTGTGTTGAGAGTGGCAGCAGTTATTATAGTTGAAATAAGATGATTGTAATGATGATAATAATGATGTTTGTGTGTGTGTTGAGAGTGGCAGCAGTTATTATAGTTGAAATAAGATGATTGTAATGATGATAATAATGATGTTTGTGTGTGTTGAGAGTGGCAGCAGTTATTATAGTTGAAATAAGATGGTTGTAATGATGATAATAATGATGTTTGTGTGTTGAGAGTGGCAGCAGTTATTATAGTTGAAATAAGATGATTGTAATGATGATAATAATGATGTCTGTGTGTGTTGAGAGTGGCAGCAGTTATTATAGTTGAAATAAGATGGTTGTAATGATGATAATAATGATGTCTGTGTGTGTGTTGAGAGTGGCAGCAGTTATTATAGTTGAAATAAGATGATTGTAATGATGATAATAATGATGTTTGTGTGTGTTGAGAGTGGCAGCAGTTATTATAGTTGAAATAAGATGATTGTAATGATGATAATAATGATGTTTGTGTGTGTGTTGAGAGTGGCAGCAGTTATTATAGTTGAAATAAGGTGATTGTAATGATGATAATAATGATGTTTGTGTGTTGAGAGTGGCAGCAGTTATTATAGTTGAAATAAGATGGTTGTAATGATGATAATAATGATGTTTGTGTGTAGAGAGTGGCAGCAGTTATTATAGTTGAAATAAGATGATTGTTATGATGATAATAATGATGTTTGTGTGTGTGTTGAGAGTGGCAGCAGTTATTATAGTTGAAATAAGATGATTGTAATGATGATAATAATGATGTTTGTGTGTGTGTAGAGAGTGGCAGCAGTTATTATAGTTTAAATAAGATGATTGTAATGATGATAATAATTATATCTGTGTGTGTTGAGAGTGGCAGCAGTTATTATAGTTGAAATAAGATGGTTGTAATGATGATAATAATGATGTCTGTGTGTGTGTTGAGAGTGGCAGCAGTTATTATAGTTGAAATAAGATGATTGTAATGATGATAATAATGATGTCTGTGTGTGTTGAGAGTGGCAGCAGTTATTATAGTTGAAATAAGATGATTGTAATGATGACAATAATGATGTCTGTGTGTTGAGAGTGACAGCAGTTATTATAGTTGAAATAAGATGGTTGTAATGATGATAATAATGATGTTTGTGTGTGTGTTGAGAGTGGCAGCAGTTATTATAGTTGAAATAAGATGATTGTAATGATGATAATAATGATGTTTGTGTGTGTGTTGAGAGTGGAAGCAGTTATTATAGTTGAAATAAGATGATTGTAATGATGATAATAATGATGTCTGTGTGTGTGTTGTGAGTGGCAGCAGTTATTATAGTTGAAATAAGATGATTGTAATGATGATAATAATGATGTCTGTGTGTGTGTTGAGAGTGGCAGCAGTTATTATAGTTGAAATAAGATGATTGTAATGATGATAATAATGATGTTTGTGTGTTGAGAGTGGCAGCAGTTACTATAGTTGAAATAAGATGATTGTAATGATGATAATAATGATGTCTGTGTGTGTGTTGAGAGTGGCAGCAGTTATTATAGTTGAAATAAGATGATTGTAATGATGATAATAATGATGTTTGTGTGTGTGTTGAGAGTGGCAGCAGTTATTATAGTTGAAATAAGATGGTTGTAATGATGACAATAATGATGTCTGTGTGTTGAGAGTGACAGCAGTTATTATAGTTGAAATAAGATGGTTGTAATGATGATAATAATGATGTTTGTGTGTGTGTTGAGAGTGGCAGCAGTTATTATAGTTGAAATAAGATGATTGTAATGATGATAATAATGATGTCTGTGTGTGTTGAGAGTGGCAGCAGTTATTATAGTTGAAATAAGATGATTGTAATGATGATAATAATGATGTCTGTGTGTGTGTTGTGAGTGGCAGCAGTTATTATAGTTGAAATAAGATGATTGTAATGATGATAATAATGATGTCTGTGTGTGTGTTGAGAGTGGCAGCAGTTATTATAGTTGAAATAAGATGATTGTAATGATGATAATAATGATGTTTGTGTGTTGAGAGTGGCAGCAGTTACTATAGTTGAAATAAGATGATTGTAATGATGATAATAATGATGTCTGTGTGTGTGTTGAGAGTGGCAGCAGTTATTATAGTTGAAATAAGATGATTGTAATGATGATAATAATGATGTTTGTGTGTGTGTTGAGAGTGGCAGCAGTTATTATAGTTGAAATAAGATGGTTGTAATGATGATAATAATGATGTTTGTGTGTTGAGAGTGGCAGCAGTTATTATAGTTGAAATAAGATGGTTGTAATGATGATAATAATGATGTTTGTGTGTTGAGAGTGGCAGCAGTTATTATAGTTGAAATAAGATGATTGTAATGATGATAATAATGATGTCTGTGTGTGTGTTGAGAGTGGCAGCAGTTATTATAGTTGAAATAAGGTGATTGTAATGATGATAATAATGATGTTTGTGTGTGTTGAGAGTGGCAGCAGTTATTATAGTTGAAATAAGATGGTTGTAATGATGATAATAATGATGTTTGTGTGTGTTGAGAGTGGAAGCAGTTATTATAGTTGAAATAAGATGATTGTAATGATGATAATAATGATGTCTGTGTGTGTGTTGAGAGTGGCAGCAGTTATTATAGTTGAAATAAGATGGTTGTAATGATGATAATAATGATGTCTGTGTGTGTTGAGAGTGGCAGCAGTTATTATAGTTGAAATAAGATGGTTGTAATGATGATAATAATGATGTCTGTGTGTGTGTTGAGAGTGGCAGCAGTTATTATAGTTGAAATAAGATGATTGTAATGATGATAATAATGATGTTTGTGTGTGTTGAGAGTGGCAGCAGTTATTATAGTTGAAATAAGATGGTTGTAATGATGATAATAATGATGTCTGTGTGTGTGTTGAGAGTGGCAGCAGTTATTATAGTTGAAATAAGGTGATTGTAATGATGATAATAATGATGTTTGTGTGTGTTGAGAGTGGCAGCAGTTATTATAGTTGAAATAAGATGGTTGTAATGATGATAATAATGATGTTTGTGTGTGTGTTGAGAGTGAGTGGAAGCAGTTATTATAGTTGAAATAAGATGATTGTAATGATGATAATAATGATGTTTGTGTGTTGAGAGTGACAGCAGTTATTATAGTTGAAATAAGATGATTGTAATGATAATAATAATGATGTTTGTGTGTTGAGAGTGGCAGCAGTTATTATAGTTGAAATAAGATGATTGTAATGATGATAATAATGATGTCTGTGTGTGTGTTGTGAGTGGCAGCAGTTATTATAGTTGAAATAAGATGATTGTAATGATGATAATAATGATGTCTGTGTGTTGAGAGTGACAGCAGTTATTATAGTTGAAATAAGATGATTGTAATGATGATAATAATGATGTCTGTGTGTGTTGAGAGTGGCAGCAGTTATTATAGTTGAAATAAGATGATTGTAATGATGATAATAATGATTTTTGTGTGTGTGTTGAGAGTGGCAGCAGTTACTATAGTTGAAATAAGATGATTGTAATGATGATAATAATGATGTTTGTGTGTGTTGAGAGTGGCAGCAGTTATTATAGTTGAAATAAGATGATTGTAATGATGATAATAATGATGTTTGTGTGTTGAGAGTGGCAGCAGTTATTATAGTTGAAATAAGATGATTGTAATGATGATAATAATGATGTTTGTGTGTGTGTTGAGAGTGGCAGCAGTTACTATAGTTGAAATAAGATGATTGTAATGATAATAATAATGATGTCTGTGTGTTGAGAGTGGCAGCAGTTATTATAGTTGAAATAAGATGATTGTAATGATGATAATAATGATGTCTGTGTGTGTTGAGAGTGGCAGCAGTTATTATAGTTGAAATAAGATGATTATAATGATGATAATAATGATGTTTGTGTGTGTTGAGAGTGGCAGCAGTTATTATAGTTGAAATAAGATGGTTGTAATGATGATAATAATGATGTCTGTGTGTGTTGAGAGTGGCAGCAGTTATTATAGTTGAAATAAGATGATTGTAATGATGTTTGTGTGTTGAGAGTGGCAGCAGTTATTATAGTTGAAATAAGATGATTGTAATGATGATAATAATGATGTTTGTGTGTGTGTTGAGAGTGGCAGCATTTATTATAGTTGAAATAAGATGATTGTAATGATGATAATAATGATGTTTGTGTGTGTGTTGAGAGTGGCAGCAGTTATTATAGTTGAAATAAGATGATTGTAATGATGATAATAATGATGTTTGTGTGTGTGTTGAGAGTGGCAGCAGTTATTATAGTTGAAATAAGATGATTGTAATGATGATAATAATGATGTTTGTGTGTTGAGAGTGGCAGCAGTTATTATAGTTGAAATAAGATGGTTGTAATGATGATAATAATGATATCTGTGTGTGTTGAGAGTGGCAGCAGTTATTATAGTTGAAATAAGATGATTGTAATGATGATAATAATGATGTCTGTGTGTGTGTTGAGAGTGGCAGCAGTTATTATAGTTGAAATAAGATGATTGTAATGATGATAATAATGATGTCTGTGTGTGTGTTGAGAGTGGCAGCAGTTATTATAGTTGAAATAAGATAGTTGTAATGATGATAATAATGATGTTTGTGTGTGTGTTGAGAGTGGCAGCAGTTATTATAGTTGAAATAAGATGATTGTAATGATGATAATAATGATGTCTGTGTGTGTGTTGAGAGTGGCAGCAGTTATTATAGTTGAAATAAGATGGTTGTAATGATGATAATAATGATGTTTGTGTGTTGAGAGTGGCAGCAGTTATTATAGTTGAAATAAGATGATTGTAATGATGATAATAATGATGTCTGTGTGTGTGTTGAGAGTGGCAGCAGTTATTATAGTTGAAATAAGATGGTTGTAATGATGATAATAATGATGTCTGTGTGTGTGTTGAGAGTGGCAGCAGTTATTATAGTTGAAATAAGGTGATTGTAATGATGATAATAATGATGTTTGTGTGTGTTGAGAGTGGCAGCAGTTATTATAGTTGAAATAAGATGGTTGTAATGATGATAATAATGATGTCTGTGTGTGTGTTGAGAGTGGCAGCAGTTATTATAGTTGAAATAAGGTGATTGTTATGATGATAATAATGATGTTTGTGTGTGTTCAAAGTGGCAGCAGTTATTATAGTTGAAATAAGATGATTGTAATGATGATAATAATGATGTTTGTGTGTTGAGAGTGGCAGCAGTTATTATAGTTGAAATAAGATGGTTGTAATGATGATAATAATGATGTTTGTGTGTTGAGAGTGGCAGCAGTTATTATAGTTAGCATAAGAACATAAGAAATGATGAGGCTGCAAGAGGCCAGTTAATGACCTACACGAAGCAGTTCCTTGTCCCCCACCCTTGGAATAATCCAATATTTATCAATCCTACCTGTCATCCCTATCCATACTCTCATCCAACCGTCTTTTAAAGCTACCTATTGACTCACCACTTACTACGTGTCTACCCAGCCTATTCCAATCATTCACCACTCTGTTAGTGAACCAATATCTACCTAGGTCTGTCCTGAATCTAAGTTTTTCTAGCTTGTACCCATTTCCACGTGTCCTATTCTGACTACTAATTTATAAAACCTGATCAATGTTTCCCTTATTAATTCCTATTACTCATTTGAAGACCTCAATCATATCCCCTCTTGCCCTCCTCTCTAGGGAGTGGAGATTAAGATGTTTTAACCTATCTTTGTAGGGTAAATTTCTCAGTCAAATATAGTATCAGATTGTGTTGTTGTTTGATCTGTAATGGCTACTTCATTTCTAGACTCTGTACTAAATTGTTTTGTGTTGATTAAAATAGATGGATTCATGGTACTACTTTGTGTGGTTTATGAATCTTGCATTATAATTATAGGTTGAAATTTCACAAGGTAAGACTCATTACATTACTTTGCCATTACATTTGCTTTCAGCCGAGTGGATTCAGTTTGATACTAAAGCTTACTGTGAGATGACCAATGGCACTGAACATACCCATAAGGAGAGAGCAGAAGGTTTAAGAATGTGTGCAGAGCCACCACCATCACCACCACCACCACAACGCAGGGTGAGTCTCAAGGCTTTCTGAACACTTCTTGAATACTTGTGTTGTCAGCATATCATAATTACCTTACTTCATTTTATACATTTAAACTCTGATATAAGATGAAATGAGGATGACGTAAGGTAGTGTTGTAACTCTCCAGAACCGGCATTCTTTTCATTGTCCTCTGAATTCTCGGTAATTTTTCAATACTATTTGGTATCTCTTCTCTTGTGTTGAGTCTGGGCTGGAGGAAGGATGGTTGGGGAGGAGTTTTCTACTGTTCTATCCTTTCTCTAATAATAGTTAGGGTAGTTTAGTCTCTTGCTGTTTGTATTCCTTTTGTAATTCTTTCTAAAAAAAATATTCTACATATACGGTTGCTCATTAAACTCTAAGTCACCGCCACAATGTTGCATCTTTATCTATCTTCTACTGCTATTTTCATGCTGACTGCTCTTCTGAACTTGCTAACTGCATGCCTCCACCCCTTCCGCAGCCTCGCTGCACAAGACTTTCTACTTCTTCTCATCCTTATTCTGTCCATCTTCCTAATGTAAGAGTTAACCAGTATCTTCACTCTTTCATCCTTTACACTGGTAAACTCTGGAACTCTCTTCCTTTGTTTGTTTTTCCACCTGCCTATGACTTAAACTCTTTCAAAAGAGGAGTGTCAAGACACCTCTCATACTAAATTGGACTTCCCTGCCATGTCTTTATTTCTCCTACTGTCTTCTTTACGGGGTCTGGCGACAAGCAGGATTTCCATACTCTGACCCAACTGTCTTTTAAAGCTTCCTATTGACTACCTTTTCTATGGAATGACCTCTGAGTGGCCAAAGATCACCCACACGCTGCCATAACATTTTCTACTATACATCATTGGCAAAGGTATATGTATTGAAGAACATCTACTCTCAACAAAGAAAGCAAAGAAATACAATGTGTCATTATAAGAAAGACTAAAGTTGGGGTGTTTGTAGGCTTACTAGATGAAACAGTACAGTGTATTCATGTGCGTGTGTGTGTGTGTGTTGTGTTAGGAAGGCGGCACATCTAGGCCACTGTGGCAATAGTGGATGTGTGATCCTCTCTGTGACCCTCTATGTAACCCTCTCTGTGACCTTTGCTGTGACCCTCTCTGTGAGTCGCATCAAGGGGAGGTCACTGTTACCAATAAACCATGCATCACTACTTACTCTGAGTCATTACACATTCAATTATTTTCATACCTAGTGATACTTAGGTTACCAAGAAATAGTTATACCGATATATATCATTTATTTATTTTAGAATGTGCAAAATTATGAGTACTAATAGGCAAGGCAAGAATGGGGACACTTGGGAACATTAATTTATTTTTTTCAGATACTTTCAAAATACTGTGAAAGGTGAAGTTAATCTATAAACTATACAAATATATCTACTGGAGTATAGTTAGACATTGTTGAGGTATCTTGTGAAGGCTGCTCTGCCCTCCTCAGAGAAAGAGAAAGAGAGAGAGAGAGAGAGAGAGAGAGAATGTAGTACAATATTTACAAGCCACAGTGTAACAATGGCTAAGAGTAATTGTTTTTCCTTTTACAGTGGACAGCGTTGGTGAGGAGGAAGGAGAGGAGAGGAAACTACGTCTATTAAGCTTCCTTGGATAACTTAATTGCCAATTAGCCCAGACTGTATCCTCTCCCCACCAAGCTGATGACCAATAGGCTCCAGGCTTCCACCACACTCACCAACCCTTCCCTGTGGTGACTAACTCTCCTTGTGCTGTGTGCTGCCTCCACTGTGCTGTGTTCCCTTCTTGGGAGTCCTGTTTGTTGTCCTCTCACGCTGCTTGAGGTGCGGAGGTGACCTGCTTATCTGACCCGAGAACTAAGGAGTGATGTAGGAAGGCGTCAACTAGAAGGACGTGTGTGTGGCATGATAGGATGGAACGGCAAGGCCAAGGGAAGCTGTTGAATAGGTGATGAAAATACTTTGAAATGGTTGGGTCGTCTGGAAAGAAAGAGGAGTGAATAGTTTGTGAAGAAAGTGTATGGGAGTGGAATTTTGAGTCCTAGAGGAGAGGAAGGCCAGTTGTAAGATGGAAGGATAGAGTGAAGGAGTACATGCATGAAAGAGTTGCTGATACAGGGTGAGGGATTGAACTAGCAGTGTGGATAGGGTGAGGTGGAGGCTCTTGTGCCGTGTTCATATCCTTTGGTGGACGTTCAAGGATGGAAGGAAGCTGCAGAAACTATAGATAAATAGATCATACTAAGGAGTTGAATTGTGTGTTCTGTGGTGGTGGAGTTTATTGTTATGTTGGTAGAGAGTTTAGTAGAGTAAGTGTAAGGTGTGACAGCCAGCACACACACATACATACACACAACGTTATCCTTGTTAGGCTAAAGTGGATCACATTTCTTTTTTCCATAAGTGTTGTTTACATTGATCAAGGAAGGGTTGGATCACCTCAGCTTTTCTAGAATATGGAACCACTGTAACCAGAAAAGCAGATGTGATCCCACCATTCCCTGAAAAAGATCAGAGATATGATGAAGTGAGAAAGTGTAACAAGGACAGTGTTGTGGGTGTGAGGGAGTGTGGTACAATGTGTGGTACAATGTTTAAAAAGCTCTTCTCTTCTAGGGGAGCAGTGAGAGCAGCTTATGTGCATGCATGGGTGTGTAGGAGTGCTTGGTCTCCACTACTCTCTTTAGGAAGATGTCAGCTTGGTAGGCTAGATAGGATCAAAGATTACAAATTCCCCAAGCTAGGTAGCTAAGACCACATAGCTCTGCTAGAGTTAGTGAGAGAGATCTGTTCCTCTCAGCAAGAAGCTGCCGTGAGCCAGGATTGAACACACAACCTTTATTTTACTCTCCAAATAATAATACATTACATTAATAATTCAATCATGATTTTTTTCATAAGAATAGAAGAAGAAAAAGCTTTGACAACTTATAGAAATCAGATGTTGATTGTGTCAAAAACATTGTGAAGTTTAATGTAGAAGAAAAAAAAGAGAATTCATAGTTCCATCCAGTAACTGCATAAAATGTGTGTTAACAAGCTATGAATTATGGTATATTGTTCCCTTTATCTGTGTGTGTGTGTTGAGTGTGAGTCTGGGGAAGTAACTTTAGACACTCGCTAATAACTGATGCCATTACAGAACTATCAAGAGGACAGATGCAAGTGATCCACACCCTGCACGAGGCACCTCAAGGATGGAAGGCAGAAGACGGATGTATCAACATGGACAAAATGGATCGCTGTGTCATCAAGGCTAATGAATGAAAACACAAGGTAGGAGAGAAAAAAAAACATTTCTTGTGAATTATAACAATTTCAGTTCACTTTTCCCTTCTGGTAAACTCGAAAAAAACATTCTTCATTTATGATGCAATTATGTGTTCTCTATATCGTTTTCCTTCCTTGATAATGTAATGGTTATCATGATCTTTGAATAACTGTTGCAATTGTTGGTTTTACGGTGACACACCAGTTTGTAGAGAGTGAAGAGAAACTACAGAATGATGAATGAATGTTATAATGTATGTGTGTAGGAGAAGGAAGATCAAAGTGAATGTTGTGAAAAGTGAGGTGATGGTTTTTGAAAGTAAGGGAAGTAGAGGTGGTTGACTCTAATACACATTATAGTATAGAGTGAGTGTGTGAGTAGTAGTAGGAAGGTGGAAGGGAGTTGTAGCAGGAGAAAGATCACGGTTTTGTTTCCCATTATAAAGCCGGTTCGGGCCGGCGAGGGTTATCCTAAACTTGATGGACCTTAATGTTCATGTACCTTATATTCATTTTAAGATGGACACTCTGAAGGATGTGATTCCTTTAATCCTCCCTAACTGTTTTTTTGTTACAGTTGATTTCAAGGACGCCTATTATTCAGTTTATGTTAGGTCTGAGGATAGGAAGTGGCTTCAGTTTTGGTGGAAGGGCCGTGCTTTTAGATTTACTTGTCTCCCTCAGGGGTTAACTTCTGCTCCTCACACCTTTACAAAGTTACTGAAACCTGTCCTCTCCCACCTTCGGTCCCTTGGAATGGTTGTAGTTTGTTATTTAGATGACTGTCTTTTTATTGCTTCATTGGTAGAGGCCTCGCGGGCCCAGGTGGGCTATGCCTTGCACTTCTTTCATTCTCTGGATCTCACCATCAATGTGCGGAAGTCGGTCCTGGAGTCTACCCAGAGGGTTACATTCCTTGATGTGGTTCTTGACTCTGTTTCCTTGACTTTGCCCTCCTGTAGGAGGGAGCGCATCAGGGAAAAAGGTTTGCTCCTCCTCAACAGAGATATCACCTTACAAGACTTGTCCTCTTTTATTGGTTTGACGGTGGCTTCTGGCCCTGCTGTAGAGTTAGCTCCTCTCCGTTACAGGTACCTGGAGATTATTCGTATCAGGGATCTCTCTCGGTCCTATGGCAATTATAATTCCTGCGTTGTTTGAGATGCTCATGGCCGGGAATTAGTCACTTGGTGAGTGACTAATGTAGTTTTTCAGGAGAGGTCGCTCCGCTCTCCTTCTCCAACATGTCAGCTGTTTACAGATGCCTACCTGACTGGCTGGGGTGCTTCGATGGGGGACTCTACAACTGGAGGTCACTGGGCCCACAAGGAGCTGGATCATTTAAACTCTTTGGAGTTAAGGGCCATTCTGTTGGGCTTGCAGTCACTTTGTCGAGATAAGAATGGCTCTCATATTAGGCTTCGCTCTGACAACACCACTGCGGTTGCATGGATTGATCGTTGTGGTAGCACACGACCTACACTTCATGCTTTTACAGAACAGTTTTTTGAGTGGGCTGCTTCTAGGGGTATTACCTTGTCGGCACAGCATGTACAGGGCTTATACAATATGACAGCAGACACGGAGTCTAGAGTCAGCAGGATGGATGGTGAGTGGATGTTACAGCCGCGTTTTTTCAGGATGGTTTGTCAGCGTTTTTATACTCCTGATATCAATCTTTTTGCTACACAGATAAATGCTCAGTTACCTAACTATGTTTCTTGGAGGCCAGACCCATCTGCTATGTGCATTAATGCCTTTACCTTGGATTGGGGTGGGAAGAGTTTATATGCTTTCCACCTTTCAGTGTGATATCCAGGGCTCTCCGGAAACTGCAGGACTACGGGGCGACGGCGCTGATGATTTTCCCGCTGTGGCCAACTCAGGTGTGGTTTCCGGCAGCCCTTCAGATGTTGGCAGCCGATCCAGTCTTGCTTCCACGCTGTCCTTTGCTCTTATCGTAACAGCTAACTCTTGCACACCCTCGGACTCGGGAGTTGGTCTTGACAGCGATGGTGCTCTCCGGGCAGCGTTCACACGTCGAGGCCTTTCGATGGAGGTTGCCCGGTTTATCCTTTGGTCCTGGAGATCTAGCATTAAGGCTCAATATGGGCCGCGTATCAACAGCTGGCTGTCATTTTGCCTCGGCAGGGAAGTGGATCCATTTCAACCACCTGTGAATGCCCTTCTGGACTATCTTTTGTCAGAATTTAAACGGGGGACAGGCCGTGGGTACAGCTCTATGAACACTATCCGGTCTGGCATCTCTGCAGTTGCTACTTTTGATGGACGTCCTGCAGGCCAACATCCTTTAGTTTCCCGTTTCATGACTTGGGATCCTCAGCTAGTTCTGGATGAATATCTGCAGTCTGGGTCCCACGGAGGATTTGTCCTTTCCTCAGTTATCCATAAAATTGGTCGTTCTTATGTTCTTGTTGACTGGCCAACGTGGTCAGATCTTGCATTTGCTGAACACATGAAATTTGTTTGTCTCTGAGACTCAGGTTGTTTTTGGGATTGGCGATCTGGTGAAAACTTCCCGTCCTGGGGTCCTTCTGTCAAGGGTAGTCTTTGAGGCTTACCCGCATGACAACTGCTTATGCGTTGTGCACATCATGAAACATTATCTTGATAGGACGACGACCTTCTGAGGGGCGCTTACTGGGTTTTTCTTGACGACACGACCTCCAGTATGGTTGGCCTCTCGTGATACTTTGCATCGTTGGGCGAGAGATGTGATGGGGGCTGCTGGCATTGACCTTACTATATTTTGTCCCCATTCGACTAGGTCCGCATCGTCCAGCAAGGCAGCCCTGGTTTTGCCGTTATTCACGAGTGTCTCCACCATTGGTTGGGCCAGGGAGTCAACCTTTACGCAACACTACCGGAAGCCCATCACTCAGCATGGACAGTTTGCGAGGGCAATTTTGTCATATAATGTTTGGCCTTTTCCTCTGCTCAGGGTTTAATGTGAGGGTTCTTTGACCCCATTTTTGGTATGGGTGATGGGTGATTTTTCTTTCCATGTTCCTGTGAGACTGTGTTTCACTATTTTTTTGATAGTTGTTAATGTTTTCTATCTTCTGAATTACAGTGTTGTGCTTTACTTTGTTCCTATGGACTTTCTTTTTCACGGCTCCATACTGACCCTTTTTCTGAATTTTGTGTGATTTGGTAGGTTTTAGGAACCTCTCTAAAGCTCTCATTGGGTACCGCTGTGATGTCAGTTAAATATTGTGATGTGAAATTGTAAGATTAAACGAGTACTTACCAAGTATGAAGTTTGATCGTAATTTCACGAACATTTAACGACGTCACAGTGGTGCACAATGCCCTCCCTCCCTGCCCCATCTATTCACCGAGTTCACTTTGTGGCATGGGCTCTCAGCGGTAGTTGGTGGCTGCTTCCTAAAACCTACTCTCTAAACTGACTGATGGTGGAATGGTAGTAGAGCCTCTCATTGTGCACCACTGTGACGTCGTTAAATGTTCGTGAAATTACGATCAAACTTCATACTTGGTAAGTACTCGTTTAATCTTACAATTTTAGGTTTTGATTTTATTTTCTCATTTAAATTTGTTTCTGTAAATGGTGTTGTGTATTCTTTTATATTTTGGTTCATATTTTTAATGACATTTTTATTGAACAGTATTAATTTGGTTATTACTTTGTAAAGAAAAGAGAAAAAGACTGAGTAAAGTTTATTGCCATTTAACATTTTACACATTTATATACATATATATATTGAAAATTTTGGCAGGGCCCGTCGAGCCAAAGTTCCCTGACAGACAGTTTTATATTAAGGGGACAGTGTGGTTGCAATACACAGTATGTTGGTAATAATAATATTTACAGTAAACATACTAAATATGTTGGAAAGAGTATACTTAAAATAAACATATGATAAAAAATAAATTTACAATAATCATACTAAATATGTTGCAAAGAATACAAATAAGTTTTTATTGAGCTTTTAGATGTTGACAAATTACTATTGTTAATTAGAACTTTGATTTCTGTCTGCAATGAATTCCAAAGTTGAGGACCGGAACATAACTTGCTATTTTTAAAAAGTGTTGTTCTGAATTGTGGGCAGATTAAATTAACATTATTACCTCCAATGTTATGTGAGGCATCCATTAGTCTGAACGGTTGTGTTCCATGACAATTTCTTATAGTCTTGTAAATAATTAGTAACAGAAAATACTTGTGAATGGTTTGAAAATTGAAAACCTTGTAAGTTGAAAATATAAACTGTGTCAAGTCATATTTACCCATGTGAAAAATGCATCTAAAAATTATATATATATATATATATATATATATATATATATATATATATATATATATATATATATATATATATATATATATATATATACTATATGTCATTTCCTATTCTGATAATTACAATGTTTTAGTGATGCAAGAGCTGGTCACCACGGACACGGGTGCACAGAGGACAGACACGGTGGGAGGTGGATGAGGAGGAGAGGACACCAGCAGCGTCCCCACCCTCACCACCACATCCACCACCACCACCAACACCACCACTATAATGTCTAATATTTCACTCAACAGAGACGAGTCTACCAGGGGAAAAAACAATGAGTTTGTGTGTGTGTGTGTGTGTGTCTGTGTGTGTTTTTACCTAGTTGTAGTATACAGGGCCTGAGCTACACTCGTGTGGTCATGTCTCCGTATCTATATTTGTACAGTTTTTCCTTCAGTTGATGTACATTCTTTGCCATTATCTCCTCTTCCTTCAGTCCATTCCAAGTATCTATACTTCTCTGAGGAAAACTGTACTTTTTTGTATCGTTCAAGCAAATTCCTTTATGCTATTTTTTCTTGTTAGTTAGTTAGTTAGTTAATGCAAAAAGGAGGAAGCGCCAGACATGTAAGGTGATATGGTGCTATGTTAATCTAAAAGGTAGACGGTATAGTAGAGGTGATGGTAAGGCAAATTATGGAGAAGGAAAGAACAATTAGTTATAGTTAAAGGATTAGATCAAATGGAGGATGTGTATTTGTTGTAGGAAGGAAAGTATGTTGTGTAAGTGGAAATGTGTTGATTGTGTGAGAATATCATTAAGGCAGTGTAGAAGGGAGGTTGAGATAGGTGACTTAAGTGAGGGAAAGCAGTAGTGTATCAAGGACAGAAAAGTAGAATGTGTGGTACAGAGAGGAGGGCGTTACAAGTCATACAAAGGGTAGTAAAGTGTTCCAGAAAAAGGGTTTGTAAGATGTAAGTTGGTGTATCAGACTTGGAAGAATAAGGAAGGGCAGAAGAGCAAATTAAGGGAGAGGGTATAAGCCATGGTGGAAAAGAATGAGTATGGAAAGGGAGGACATTTCAATCAGGAAAGGGAGTGTGAAAGAGAAGGGAATGCATACAAACAGAAAGTGGTCGTGGTAGTCGTGGATGGGAGGAGAAACTACTTTGAAGAGCTTGTGGAATAAACACTTTAAACACTTTATTATAGCCTAGGTTTGAGATACATTGCGTTATTTTTACACATAATGGGCTAGCCTTTATATAAGCAAAGCTTTTCAGGCAAAGGGAAAAGGAAGTAGATTTATGTTTTAAATCTAAGATACATAGATATAATAATAACTAAATTTGCTAATAGATAGATCTAATATAATGTTCTAAAATAAGGAAGTAAGATAAAGAGTTTGGTGATAAATTGTGTTACACATATGAGGTAAGTGTAATAAGATGGGTGTATGAAATGGATAAGTTGTCTAGAAGGGGTAAAATGATATGGAAGTGGTGACGATGGTGATCATAGATGTTTATGATGAGACATATCTGGGAATGTTAAGGAAGATATATAAGAAAAACATTGGTTAATATGCATCCAGGAGATGATTCTTGAGCCTACTTTTAAATTTGTAAAGAGAGTTGACACTTTTAATTTGTTGAGGTAATGAATTCCATATTAGAGGGCCTAAGTACATAGTTGAGCGACGGAAGATGCTGAGGCGATGGGTGGGTATACATAGGCGTTCTCTGTGTCGTGTGGTATAATCATGCATGGGAAGGGAGACATTAATTTGATTATTGTACATAGAAGTTGCAATAGAGAGTTTCGTTATGTCTTCAAGTCTTAAAATTTTTGTATCTTTAAAGAGTGGAGCTGTGTGTTCAAGGTACGAGCTCTTTGTGATAATGCGGATAATCTTTTTATGAATTAGGTTTATGCATTTTAGATGTGTGGCTTGGGTGATACTCCAAATTGGGTTACAGTATTGCAGATGAGGATATATATGGGCATAGTACAGTGCTTTTAGTACTTCACTGGGCTTAAAATCTCTTACTTTATAAAGCATGGCAGTGCACCTTGAAAGTTTTTGGGATATGTTATTTGTATGAAATTTAAATGTTAGGTTTTCATCAAAAGTTACTCCTAAGAATTTAAGTTTGTTGGTTCTGGCTATATAATTGTTTTTATTTTTAGTTCTGGGAAATTGTCATCAACTCTATTTGAAAATATCATAAAATGTGTTTTGTTGCTGTTGATGGTAAGTCTATTACTCAAACACCAGTTATTTAGTTTGTCAAGGTCTACATTAGCTGCATGGAACAATATATTATTATTTAGGCCTGTGAAATAGAGGGTCATGTCATCAGCAAAGAGGATGGTATCTGCATGTGAAAATACATTGACAATATCATTGATGTAGATAAGGAACAGTATGAGCCCCAGGACACTTCCTTGTGGGACACCAGTACAAATTTTACTTGCTGAGGATTTATAACCTTCAAGGAGTGTGCATTGGGTTCTATCAGATAAATAGGTCTTAAACCAGGAGTGTACTGTGCCTCTTATGCCGTAATGGTGCAATTTGTGGAGAAGAATGTTGTGGTTAACTGTATCAAAGGCTTTGGAGAAGTCAACAAAGATTGCTAGGACAGATAATTTATCATCAAGAGCTGAATAAAGGTGAGAGGAGAATTGACTGAGAGCATGATAAGTGTTTAGGCCTGGTCTGAATCCATACTGGGAGTCACTCAATATTTTGTTTTTTTGAAGGTATGACATTAGTTTGTCTTTTATTAGGGTTTCAAATATTTTAGAGAGGGCAGACAGTGTAGAGATAGGGCGGTAGTTATTCGGGTCAGTTGTAGGACCAGACTTATGGATGGGGGTGACGTTAGCCTTTTTGAGGGTTGTAGGAAATATTCCAGTGGTAATTGATTGGTTGAAAAGTAAAGTAATAGGGTCGGCAAACTGTGCACAATTACGTTTTAATAATGAGATAGGAATTTCTTCAACATTTGATTTCTTGTTTTTTAGAGCTATTATAGCTTTAGTAATGTCCTCTGGGGTAATTGGTGGGACAGACATAGAGTTTGGATAATTGCCTTGCAAAAAGTCAGTGGCATTCATATTTGCTGGTGGTAGCTCTTTATTAAGTTTGGTTGCTACCACTGAAATGTACATTGAGGGCTTCCGCAATTTGTTGAGGGTTGTTATACGTTGTGTTGTTTAGATGTAAGTTAGAAATTGTTGTTCTTGATGATTGTTTACCGGATAATTCATTAATGGTCTGCCAAATTATCTGTGTTATTCTTGAAATTACTAAAAATGTTCATATAGTAATTAGTTTTGGCTGTCCTTGTTATTTGTGTCACTCTATTTCGGTATTACGTGTATGTGTTGTGGTTTATAGTCCCTAGCTTGTACAGTTTGAAGAGATTGCTTTTGAATTTGATAGAGGTTAGTATACCAGGTGTTAACCAAGGATTACTGAGTCTTTTGGCTGACACAAATTTAGTAACTATGGGAAAATGTTTATTGTATAGGTTTTGAAGGATTCTAACAAATTTTTCAAAGTTTCCATCGATGTCATTAGAAATGAGGATGTCATTCCAGTTGATTGAGGCTAGAGTTGATGTAAACAAACTGTGCTTCAGTGTGTCAGAAATCCTATAAGTTATTTTATGGGTTGGACATTAGGGATATATTTAGGAAGATTGGGAGATGATCAGATATTGGATAGTGAATGATTCCTGAGGTTGAAAGTGGAGTATAATTCGACCAAATATGGTCAAGAAGTGAGGGCTGCCCAAGGTTAGGATTGTCAGGAAATCTGGTCGGGCGAGATATATGTGGGAAATAGTTCAGAGCTTGCATGGTATTCAGAAAGTTATTATTTGGTTGATGGGAAGCATGTTCTAAGAGATTGATATTAAGGTCTCCAAGAAGAATTGTGTTGTTTCTCATGAATAGGTTCTGGGTTAAGATGTCATGTAATGTAAGAGTGAACTCTTCCACTGCAACATATTTAGTGTTTGGTCTGTAGATGACGGAGATGATTAATTTAGTCTTAAGTTTTAGCTGGACAGTACATATTTCAATATTTTCATTTACAAAAGTATTGTAGCGGCTTTCGCAGGCTTCTAATTAATGTGAACTGTTTTACAGGCATGGCAGGACATGCTTCCTCACCGGGGTGAACAGAAACCCGTATTTCCCGATGACGTTTATTGAAGCTCAGTCCTCTATTTTCATAACCATGTCTGGCTATGCCATGTCTGGCTGGCTCTACCATGTTGTAAAGAACTGAAAATATGCATTTCCAGTCACAGAACGAATACACATACATTCTCATGGCATTGTCATACACTTCAAGTAATGCTTACAATCAATAAATCATCATAACAGTCAATTTATACCACAATATATAAGAAATAAACAGATCTCACCTCGATCACATCCTGCGAGCACACTTCTGCTGTCAGCAATGAGTGACGTGAACAAGTCTCTATAAGCAATGTGATCGCCTTTACCATGAAACAACAAGGCATCTACTAATCCTTCTTTACAGTATTTGAACCTTCTAAATATCTTTATATAAATGAGATCAACAAAGGAATGATAAAATATACATACAGTTACATGGCTCCCCTAAATTGTGCAACAATTTACCTTATAAACTAAAAGACAATTTGTCTTAAAACTAATACTGGCACATCATAAGGCACTTGAATTACAAAGGCTCCTTGGCGGGGATACCCTGGTCTTCACCATTATCACATTCTACCAAGAGAACAAGACTGTGGATAGGTCTTTCCATTATGTTTACATATCTTGTACGTTTTCCCTGATTGTCAATATTAGAATCTGCCATCACAAGCTTTACCTTTCTTACAAGACCGTCATTATCAGGCAAAGCTTCTATGACTCTACCCAATCTCCAACAGTTTCTTGGCAGATTGTGATCCTTTACAATAACATCATCATTGACCATAAGATTTCTTCAAATGACTCACATTTATAGCATCTAGGTATACAGAGGCCCTTTCAACTTGTGCAGCTTATCTCTCCATTTTACCCATTTATATCTGACATTATCTGTCACCTCATCTTCCCAACTAGACCCATGTTTGCATAATTCTTGAAGGATTTGTTTGCCCACAAGAATAAAAGGTGACACTAGACCTAACGGGTCATATACAGAGTTCACAGTGGACAACATACCTCTTATTGTGAGTGTCTTATCTTTCAACTGTATTTTAAATTGAAAAGTGTCAGACTCTATACACCATTGAATTCCCAGAGTTCTTTCCATGGGCAGTGTTTCTTTACTAAGATCTAAATTCTTAACAACATTCACTCTTTCATGAGGGGATGTCGTTTCTAGTACTTCCCTACTGTTGGACAAGAACTTATGAAGGTTGAAACCTCCCATGCTACGTATTGCCTTGCTTTGTTTCATCAGAGTGACGGCTTCATTCACTGTTGCCACTGACTTAAGGCCATCATCAACATAAAAATCTGTTCTTATAAAATTTGCTGCATCAGAACCACACAGATATTCATGGTCGTCTGCAGCCTTCTTTAATGCAAAATTGGCAACACTTGGAGACGATGTAGCACCAAACAAGTGAGCCGTCATTCTGTGTTCAACAATTTCTTTAGTTACATCACCATTTTTCCACCAAAGGAACCTAAGCATGTCCCTGTGTTCTGGATTCATCTTCACTTGGTGGTACATTGCTTCTATATCACAAACAAATGCAATAGGTTCCTGCCTAAATCTGCAAAGTACCCCTACCAATTTGTTGGTGAGGTCTGGACCCTGTAACAAATGGCCATTTAAAGACTGACTCTTATAGTTTGCACTGCAGTCAAATACCACTCTGAGTTTCCCTGGTTTCTTAGAGTGATACACTCCATGATGTGGAATGTACCAAACCTGACCATCATCCTTGTTTAGATCCTTCTTAGGCACAACCTCTGCATAGCCTTTATCTATCATATTATCCAAGAACACTTTATAGTTATCATGGTGTTGTTTATCTTTGTCAAATCTGTTTTTTAGCTTCATTAATCTATGCTCTGCCAAAGTTTTATTGTTTGGAAGCTTGACATTGTCGTTTTTAAGAGGAAGAGGCAACTCGTAATGCCTGTCTTCCAGCTGATGTACTCCAGCTTTCATTTTATTTATAAACTTCTTGTCTTCATACGATAATAGAACATCAGCTGACTTCCTTTCATTGAAATCAAGCTCAAACATATCTTGTACTTGGGAGGGATTTATTATCTCCTTAGTCCTTGATGGAACGACTAAGAAGCTTACCCTTTTTTCCTGATTTATCTCGACCTCTTGTACAAATGTTCTAAATACTGTCAGGATATTATCTTCTAAGCCTTGACTAACAGCAACCCTTCCTTGGATGCCCCATCCTAACTCTGTTCTTATCCCACAGGGCTCTCCAGACTCCCCTGTGATTACTTCCCTGTGCTCTATTGCTTCATTACAATTCACTCCAATCAGAAGTCCTATTTCTACATCTGACCTATATGGCATGAGTTTAGAAGCAATTAGAGATAAGTGGGACCACCCTTCTGCTGTCTCCCTTCTAGGAATCTGATCTCGTCGTGCTGGGATATTCTCTCTAGAGTATGCATGTGGAAGCTCTATATCTCGTTCATCATAGATGCTTCGTACTATAAGTTCAGAGACTTTATTACACACAATTGTCTCTTCTCCATTTATTGTGGAAGTTTGCAAAGAAATTTGCGGTCCACTCACTCCCACCTCCTCTAAGAGACTTTGCTTCACGAAGCAAGCATCAGATTGATTGTCCAACAATGCATACACTAACACTTTATTCCCTTCATTACCTCCTTGGTACATCCACACTGGTACTATTAAACTGTGTGTGTCTCCAGCAACTGACTGTTTGACCTTAACCTCATTTATTACAACTGGTCTTTCATCGTTTTTCTTGAGATCAATTACCCGTTCTGGTCTTTCTTGAGTCTGAGATCTTGAAGCATCATTATGGAGAACGGTGGGATGGAATCTCTGACATACCTTACATGATTTCTTTCTCCTACAGTCTTTCTTTATGTGACCCCAATTTAAACATCCTGCACATAATCTTTTTTCTTTGATAAATGTAAACTTTGTATCAGGATCAAGTTTTACAAATAGTTTACAATTTTCTAAATCATGCTCCTCTTTACAGTAGCGACAAAATTGTCTCTTTCCTTCCTTTCCTTTAAAGTCTTGTTTCATAGTCTCTACATTTACTTTACTGTTAAAGGAACTAGCTGTCCTTTCCTCAGATGGTTTTGTAATGAAACCCTTACTTCCTCTAAATTTAGTCATGGTATATGACCTATTACTCTTATTCCTGTTCAAGCTTGCATTGCCTTTACCACTGTCATTTGCTTCCATGACCACAGCATTGTATGAAGTAAAAGGATCACATGCTGCATGAGCTTGTGAGTTGATGAATTTACAAAATCTTTCAAAGGGTGGGTACTGCCCTGGCCCATACTGAGAACTGCTATAACAATGTTTTGTTATTTTCGCATTCCAACTATTAATTATAGATCTAGGAAGTTTTGTTAGTAATTTCCTATGTTCTCTGGGATCATTAAGGAATGACAAGTGAGGAATAGAATGTATAGCTGCCCTACAGCATTCTAAAAAATCTGAAAACTTCATTAGGGCTGGACCATCGTCTTGAGGAATTTGTGGCCATCCTGACAACCTTTTCATGTAAGCATTGGCAACTACACTTTCATTTCCAAATCTTTGCCAGAGAATTCTCTTTGCTGTGTCATAATCTTGGTTAGTATTTAAATACATTAACATTCTTATGGCTTCCTTTGCCTCACCACTTGTATATTTGTCAAGATATGCAAGTCTCTCTGATGCATCAGTTGTCCTAGCTTCCACAAAGGTTTTATACTTTTTTATCCAGAGTGGAAATTTCATGGGTTCTCCACTAAAAATTGGAGGCTCTATTGGAGGTAAACTCCATCCTTGAACAGGTATATAAGTAACAGGATTACTACCAGGAGTGGAAAGAGACTGACAGGACTGTTTGACATTATTAGTGGGAGTATAGTTACTAGGAGGTATGAAACTATGAGCTAAGGGGTTGAGATTCATTGCTTGAGCATTAACGTTTGTACTTCTACTAACACCTAATCCTTCCTCATTCATTAGACTATGAGATTTACCCTTAGATCCATGTTTAGGGAAGAATATAACACATTTATGAGGCATGGCTTCATCTATCTCTGAATCAGACTGCAGTAGCGATACATCTTTGCTTTGTATCTCTAAATATTGTTGAAGATGTTGTTGCCTCCCTACACTTTCATCATCACTTGGAAGCATCCCTCTATCATCCTCTTCAACTTCATTTAGAGCTTCAAGTTCTGCACTGACAGCTGCTATGTCTCTCATTTTTTCTCTTTTGGCTAACTCAGCTGTACTCTTTGCTACTAACGCCTGTGCCTCAGCTACATTATCATGATGTTCTATTTCTGCTTTAAGCATGGCCAATTTAGCTGCCGCTTCTTTCCTTCTTAGTAATGATGCAGAGGAAGCCTTAGATGCTTTAGAATGTCTACTAGAACCTTTAGTAACATGAGAAAATACAGATTCTTTACCACTTAGTACTTCCAATTTCTTACTCTTTAAATCCTTTACAGTTTCTTGGTGAATCTGTTCATCTACTTTAAGGTTCTCTAACTCATCTAACTCATCCGACTCTTCTTGCTTAAGATCTTTAAGTTCCATACATGCACTAACATAGTTAGCATACAATTCCATTTCTTCATCAGACATTTTGATTAAGTGCATGAGACTGGATGCTTCTTCCATACCTTTACCAATTCTGTTTACAAATTTCTTCCATTTGCGTTGAAAGAACCCCACCTTCTCTATAACTTGACTAATTTTATACCCCTTCCCCTTCGCGGTTGGCAATCTCTCCCTAGCACCTCCAACATGGCTCTGTACGCCTCTACCCGCCTGCCATTCCCTCTCATCTTCAATCAGACCACCTACGGCACCTTTCTCCTCAATATTAGACATCATTAAAAAATATACTGAGGGAGTAGCTACACTGAACAAATATCCTGACTTCTAGATTGCCCATTCTATTCAAATCTATTTTAGGGCAATATTACCATATAGGAACTGTTACAGTATAGCTACAATCTCTTGCCTGTGACCTTGATGCATTATAAGATGGAGGCTGTGGGGGTGGCGTTGTTGTGGGTGCGGCTTGTATCCGGGGCAGAAATGCTGACACAAGGGATTTCTTAGGGTGAGGTGGCATCCCCTCATCTCGTAGCAATCTTCACATTTGTTGAGACGAGTTCTTTACTGTAGCGGCTTTCGCAGGCTTCTAATTAATGTGAACTGTTTTACAGGCATGGCAGGACATGCTTCCTCACCGGGGTGAACAGAAACCCGTATTTCCCGATGACGTTTATTGAAGCTCAGTCCTCTATTTTCATAACCATGTCTGGCTATGCCATGTCTGGCTGGCTCTACCATGTCGTAAAGAACTGAAAATATACATTTCCAGTCACAGAACGAATACACATACATTCTCATGGCATTGTCATGCACTTCAAGTAATGCTTACAATCAATAAATCATCATAACAGTCAATTTATACCACAATATATAAGAAATAAACAGATCTCACCTCGATCACATCCTGCGAGCGCGCTTCTGTTGTCAGCAATGAGTGACGTGAACAAGTCTCTATAAGCAATGTGATCGCCTTTACCATGAAACAACAAGGCATCTACTGATCCTTCTTTACAGTACCTTCTAAATATCTTTATATAAATGAGATCAACAAAGGAATGATAAAATATACATACAGTTACAAGTATATTGTTGAATGGGTTCAGAAAGGATGTCAGAGCTAACTAGTAAACTCCTCCATGTTCTTTGTTCTGTCTCCAGGAGTGGTAAGTTGAATAGCCGTCAAGATGGTAGAGATGTTGAGTAGTGTTTTTCAGCCAAGTTTCTGAGAGCAATAATGTGAGGCCGGTTTTTTAAGCACTTTAAGAGAGATGTTAGGTTATCATAGTTTTTCTGGAGGGATCTAATGTTAAGGTGAAGGATGTTAAGGCTAGGTTTTGATGTACTTGAAGTAGATTGTGAGTGCTCGTTATATTCTTCAATACTGTAATATTTAGACAGCGAGGCTAGGTCTGTATGTCCATTTATAGTTCTAATAATGTCTGTACCAATGTCATTAGTGTCTGTAGTGTTGTCATTAGCGATATCATCAAATAAGGATGCATATAGATTTTCCATGTAGTATAACAGAAAAAGAGATGCTTTGTGAGAATGATGATAGATACGTATAAATTAAAGTATAAAAGGTTTTCTGGCATAACAGGTATGGTCAATTGTAATAATGCATTGTGGTTCGGCTACAGGAATGGGTTAGGACATATGTTGCTAAGAGTGAATATTAGTAGGATAGATAGAGGATGCAGTATTTTGGTGACATGAAATGGAATGCTAAGCATATATATATACACATATATACATATATATATATATATATATATATATATATATATATATATATATATATATATATATATATATATATATATATATATATATATATATATATATACATATACACACACACATATATATATATATATATATATATATATATATATATATATATATATATATATATATATATATTATATATATACATATATACATATACACACACATATATATATATATATATATATATATATATATATATATATATATATATATATATATATATATATATATATATACATATATATATATATATATATATATATATATATATATATATATATATATATATATATATATATATATATATATATATATATACACAGTAGATGGATAATATATCAAGACTTATATTAAGAGCATGGATAGAAAAATAAATAACAGAGTCAGGTTCAGTTGGCACAATTTGAAGGTGACAGTAGGAGGGTGAGGGTAGTAGAATATTGCACACAAGTACATATAATAGTATATAAATAAATGTACATTTTAGGCACTCTGATGGGATGTATCGCACTATGGTAGTACGGTTTTTAGCGAGGTTTTAGGTGATCTTAGAGGTGAAAAACTGGTGTAGTCTGACATAACTTGGGAGGGAAAGGAGAGTGCAGCATTGGGAAAGTGATGGTCGGCCTGATTCTGCATACAGACTTTCCACCGGGGAACATGGAAATGTGCTGAAATACAAATGGTGTTCTCGAAGGTAATATGTGGTCGGGTGGAGGATGGAAAAGGAGTGAGATATCAATGAATGGTCAGAGATGGTCTCATTAGGGGAAGAAGGGGATGAGAGAGTGGGAGTAAACATTTTCTTGGCTAGAGGTTGTAGGGAAGAAGTTTTAGTGATTAAAGAGGAAGTAGAATGAGGAGAAGGACAGGAGTGACGCTTGGTGTTAGGCACTGGAGTAGGACGTGGAAGGAGGGTAAGGTTTGGAGTTGAAGGAGTAGAGGTTGGGATATCTGGGTTTAGGAGAGAAAAATTATTATTCACTGGCACTGAAGCAAGTAGAGGGTGGGTGAGAGAAGTGGAGGAGGTATTTGTGCTAGATGAAGGAACAAGAGGAGTGGAAGAGGAAGGTGTGTGAGTGGAAGAAGAAGGATGGGATGTAGTAGTAGGAGGAGAGTCAGTGTTAGTGGTGGTTTGTGGGGTGTTAATGGAGCTGTGCTGAGAGAGAGGAACCTGTTGGAAGCCACAGCGATGGGCTTCTTGTCTAGCTTCTTTGAGTGTTAGGTCATGTTTGAAGCCGAGGGCAGCAACCTCTGATTCAAATTTGTAAACAGAACAGCCTCTAAAGAACACATTATGTTCTTGGTGATGCAGTTTGCACAGATGTGTATTGTTGAAGGTCAGTTTGTACAGGTATGGCCAGGTGAGGCAGAGAGAGGGCAGCGTGTGGTGGATCTACAGTATTTTGCTATATTAGATAGGCATACAGTGAGGTTTCATACTGGTCTGGTGTGTGTTGGTTGTCACACACACACACACACACACACACACACACACACACACACACACACACACACACACACACACACACACACACACACAGCTGTATTTACCTAGTTGTAATATACTACATGGAAACAGTTATGCTCGTACTTTCTCGTATCCAAATCTATTATTATCTAGTTTGCTTTTCAAATCATGAATATTTCTTGCATTAATTATTTCTGCCTCAAGTTTATTCCACGCTTCTATATGGGAAGGTGTATTTTTTATGCCTCTTGCCAGTATTCTTTTTTAGTTTGTTCTCGTGTCCTCTTGTTGTTCTGTCCTAACACACAAACAGATAATTTCTATAAATTTTTTCCAGACCTTTTGATGCTCTATACACTGTTATAAAGTCTGCCTTTTCTCTTCTTTTCTCAAGAATTGGTAGTTTCAGTCTAGAAAGTCTATCTTCATAAGGTAAATTTCTCAGCCTTGGAGCCATTTTTGTAGCTGCTCTTTGTAATCTCTCAAGCTTCTTTATATCTTTTTTTTTATGTGGTGACCAAATCACTGCCGCATATTGTAACTTTGGTTGCATCAATGATGTTATCAATTTGTTAATCATCTCTTCACCCAGATATTTGAAAGCCATTCTTATATTTCTCAGCAGCTGATATGTATCTCATGTTATTTTATTGATATGTTTCTCTGGTGACAAATTATCTGTAATCCATACTCACAAATATTGTTCAACATTTGTTTTGTTTATCCATTCATTTCCCATTGAATACTTTCCTCTTCGTCTCATTCTACTACTGACTATTTCCAGAACTTTACACTTTTTGGCGTTAAACTACATTTCACAAAATTTACTCAAATTTAATTCTTATCTAAATCCTTTTGTAAATGCTCACAGTCCTCTTTACTCTCTATTATTCTTAGTAATTTGGCATCAGCTGCAAATAGACTCATATAATTATTCACTCCCTCTGTCATATCATTTACACCAACAACATTACTAATCCTTCAGGAACTACACTTTTATTTTTCGGTGTGTGCATCCATCCTTCATCCTACAACATAGCCCAGCACAACATACTCCCATCACTAAACACTAAGCATCCATCCTTCATCCTGCAACATAGCCCAGCACAACATACTCCCATCACTAAACACTAAGCATCCATTCTTCATCCTGCAACATAGCCCAGCACAACATACTCCCATCACTAAACACTAAGCATCCATCCTTCATCCTGCAACATAGCCCAGCACAACATACTCCCATCACTAAACACTAAGCATCCATCCTTCATCCTGCAACATAGCCCAGCACAACATGAGAGAGTCTAGGAATGGGTGAAACATTACAACTACTCTCTCAACATGGAAGGGGATTACAATGACATGAAGTGGATGTACACCTATGTATACCTATGGGCTCGACCCACACACGCACACAACACCACGCACATCCGGGAGCAGTATGTTAATGTGTGTGTGTTTCCCTAGTTGTAGTATACAGGGCCTGAGCTACACTCGTGTGGTCATGTCTCCGTATCTATATTTGTACAGTTTTTCCTTCAGTTGATGTACATTCTTTGCCATTATCTCCTCTTCCATCAGTCCATTCCAAGTATCTATACTTCTTTGGGGAAAACTGTACTTTTTTGTATCAAACAAATTTCTTTTTGCAGTATTTTCTTGTGTCTTTAAATTTCTAGCCTCTCCTTTTCTTGTCAATATTAGGTGTTTTCTATCTGTTTCCTCAAGGTTGTTCATCAATTTATATATTGTGATTAAGTCTCCTCTTTCTCTTCTCTCTTTCAATGTTGTTCAGTTGCATTTGTTTTAATCTTTCCTCATATGTTAGGTCTTCCAATTCTGGCACCATCTTAGTTGCAATTCTCTGTATTCTTTCTACTTTCAACACTGGCTTTTTCTTGTGCGGGGACCATGTGTGTGTGTGTGTGTGTGTGCGTGTGGGCGTGCGTGCGTGTGTGGGGACCATATTACTTCTGCATATTCCAGTTTTGGTCTGATCGGCGGTGGGGTGGGTGGGTGGGGTGGTCAGCCATTATCCATAGAAACGAGGCTACACTCACAAGTGAACGTATAGCCAGCCAGGCCAGCCATATACCGTATCTGTAGTTGTACAGTTTTCCCTTCTCCCTTCTCCCCGTAAGGGAGTGTTGGTGAGTGTGAATGTGGAAGGAAGGAAGTGTTGGTGATGTGTGAGTGTGAAAGAATGGAACGAGCGTGTGTGTCAGCCTATCAGGAAGGGAGCGAGCGAGCTAGACGCTAGTGGTGGTGGTGGTAGAGTGTTGGTAATAGACAAGACACATATAATGAGATGCAGGGAAGCTAATGTTTGTCTGAGTGTTGAAATTTGTTTACTGATGACGAAAACAGTGTAGACGAACAGCTGTGTGTGTATATGATGGCACGCACTCCAAAATTTGTCAATAATAACTGCTTGTGTGTGACGGCGTGCTCTCCAGAATTTGTCGATTTCCACAAAGTTGACGTAAAAAGTGATAGTGTAACGGCGCAGAAGTCAGGGTAACAACTCAATGTTTGTGGGAGTATATTTACAAAGTGAACTGTTAGATCAGCCAGAGTGGGTGAAGGCACTAGGCATTGCTCCCTTACAGCCGTATGCAAAGACAAAATATAGGACCTCCAATTATAGGGCCTCCTTTACACCCTAAGGAAAGTGTAAGAAAGCCCTATATTTTTCAGTGCTATGTTTGAAGCAACTTATAGGAGAGGGTGTGGTTGGTATCCCTGTTAAGCGAATGTCTGTACTCATCGAAACAGTTGGTATGCCGGAGAAATATCTGGTGTGACGCGGCGGTGCGGTGACGGTCAGCTAGTAGCATGAGAACGGGCCTATCAAACATTGCATAAAAACAACAGCCTACTACATGGCGGTGAGTACTGTGAGCATACGCTCCTGATTTTTTTGAAGATTAGAAGTGTATTTTGGGCTGGAGGTAGCCCTAGAAGGAGTAGAGATGTACAGCTACGACTGCAAAAAGTGTAGGCAGGAGGTGGCACAGTGGGCTAGGGCGGTAGCCTGCCAGAAATGTGATGAATGGTACCACCTCAAGTGTGTAGGCCTGCAGAGCGTCAGTAACAAGGTTCTTAAGTGTAGGAACCTACTGTTTCTCTGCGATACGTGTATCACGAGGGTGGAGGAGGGGAACTGGGAGGGCCTGACGGTGAGAAGTGAGGTCGGAGGATCGGACACGGAGGAGTCTGTGGAGGGTAATGAGGAGGTCAACACAGGGAAGGGGGCCAGTAGGTCCGTCCCCGCCACGACGGTAGAGGGTCAAAGCAGCGAGGACAGAGATCCCGAACCTAGCACGGAGACGGAGGGACCTCTGGACCCGTCGAAGGGACAGCAGGACCACACGTATAGTGAGAAGGCTGGGAGGAAGGAGCAGGAAAGGGTGAGGGAAGATAACCCTGACAGGGAGGACAGGTCGGTTCGTCCCAAGGACAGACAGGACCAGGCTGAAAAGAAGCCGGAAAAAGGGCGAGATAAAGGGGAGCAGGAAAGGACTAGGAGGGAACAGGAGGACCATAGTAGGAAGGAGCAGAACAGTGGCCCGAGGAAGCGAGGGGACCATGGCAGGGAGAGGCCAGGGTCGTGGATGGGAGTGGGGCAACACTCCTGGGAGAAGGTACTTGATAGCAAGCAGCCATTCCTGAGGGCAGCTAGCAAGGGAGGAAGTAGGAAACTGTGGGTGTTTGGAGACAGCCTCATGCGGGGAGTGGGACAGGAGATCCAATCCCTGGCAAAAGGCAGGTACGATGTAGTAGAGAAAAGCGTGCCAGGAGCCAACATCAGGGACATCCACAACACTGTGGAGGATAACCTCAGCCAACTAAGGCCTGAGGATCTGGTGTTGGTGGAGGGAGGAGGGAACGGTTTGGAGGGGATAGGTGGAATGGAGACGACAAGGGTGATGGAGAAGATAGTGAGTATGGTGAAGGAGAGAATTAACAGGCGGCCCTTGGTGATGTGTATCCCAATGAGGCGAGGTAAGGAGAGAGGGAGGTTTGGCCAGGAGAGGAAACTGGTCAATAGAAGGTGTGTTGAAAAGCTGGAAGACTGGGGGTGTGATGGATTAAAACTGTGGGAGAGGATGGATTGGAGGAAGGTGTGGGCACAGGACGGTATCCACTTGTCCAACATTGGGAAGGTGTGGACGGCGTGGAATGTGGTGGAGTGGGCCCAGCACTGGGAGGAGGCTAGGACAGCTAGGCAGGAATAGGGAAGGGCGCGGAGGGGAGAGATGCTGCTTGCCTTCCTGAACACGAATGGGTGGAGTGAGGGAAAGTGGAGGACTCTGATAGAAGAAGGGAGAGAGTATGATGTGATAGGAGTAGGTGAAACTGGGTGGCATGATAACGTTGGGTGGAGTGAAGGGGGCTGGGTAGTAATCGGTAGAGGTAGGCAAGCTGGAGAGAAGAAAGGTGGAGGTGTGGGGGTAATTATGAGGGAGAAGGAGGGTAGGAGCATCGAGGAGATCAAGTTAACTAGGGAGTTAGACAGTGGACTGGGGTATAATAAGGGTGATGTATTAACAGTAAAGGTTAGGGAACAGGAGAGTGACTGGTGGCTGACTGTGGTGTATATGGGAGTTGAGGGTCGAATGAATCATGACGAGAATAAGAAGTTGTATGAGACGCTGAAAAGCATTAAGGAAAAGGTAGGGAGGAATAGATGGGTAATAATGGGGGACTTGAATGGGCACATAGGGCTAATGGAGGAGGTAGTGAACAGAAACGGGCAGATGATTTTAGAGTTTGTTGAGGATACGGACCTAAGGATCAAGAACTGGGAGTTAGAAGACCCGGTGACCTGGAGAGATAGGAGAAGTGAGTCTGCAATAGATTATGTGTTGGTTAACGATCAGGTAGAGAAGCAGGGCTGTAAAATATGGAAAAATGAAGAGGTAGATTTTTCAGACCACGTCCTGATAGGGATCACATGCGGGAAGACGAGGAAAACCACAGGAGTTAAGAAGGAAGTTTGGAAAGAAAAGTGGGATATAAAGAATGCAGATTGGATAGCTTACTGCAGAGAAATGGATGAAACTATGCCAGGAGAGGTAGAAGAGGTAAAAAGGACAGTGAGCGAATGGGAAGGGGACATTAAGGAACACATAAAACGTCAGGCGATGAAGTCCGTTGGAGTAAAGAAGTTCAAGGTAGGGAAAATAAAACTGAAGGGATGGTGGGATGAGGAGGTAGCTAAGGCGATTGGAGACAGAAAAAGGGAAAATAGGAAGCAAAGGAACTTAGCTAGACTGGCAAAGCAAATGGGAGGAAGGTATGAAGCAGAGTGGGCAGAGGCGTGGGACAGGTATGTAGAGGCGAAGAAAGGGGCCCAGTCAACCATTAGAAAGAAGATAGGGAAGTGGGAGGAAGACCAGGCAAGAACACTGAGCAACATGCCACGGAGGGAGAGAGAAAAGGAAGCTTGGAGGCGGTTAAGGAGGAACCTGGGTGAAACAGGTCCACACCAGGAGGTTAAGCTGAAGGTGAATGGCAGGGAGGCAAGCAGCGAGGAGGAGGTGGTGCCCGTGATAGAAGATTATTGGAATAGGATTATATGGAATGGGGAAGAGGAAGAGCATATGGGATACCTGTCTCTATACAGTGAAGTTAGGGAGATGGAGAGCATAGAGATAGAGGAACAGGACATAGCATCAGCAGTAAGAGCCATCAAGATAGGAAAAGCAGGTGGGACAGATGGAATCTTGGGGGAATTTATAAAGTATGGAGGGGAGGCACTTAGGCAGGCACTAGCTGGGCTGTTCAAGAAGATACTGGAGGGGGAGGAAGTGCCTCAGGATTGGAATAGAAGTAGGGTTACTCTAATCCACAAGGGAGGGGGTAAGTCAAGGGAGGACATAGGTAATTACAGACCCATCGCAGTAATGAACACCCTGGCAAAAACATTTGGGTGGGTGATAAACGATAAGCTGAGGAAATGGATAGAGGAGAAAAGGGTTCTCGGAGAGGAACAGAGTGGTTTTAGGAAGGGGAGAGGTGGCCTAGAAAATGTGCTAGTGATGAAGGAAGTCATAGAGAGGAATAAAAAGGTAGGAAGAGAGCTGTATTTAGTATTCCTAGATTTGGAAAAGGCATATGATAGGGTAGATAGGAGCAAGTTAATGACACTACTGATGCACAGAGGGGTAGACAGGAAGGTAGTGCAGGTGATTAGAAAGATGTATGAGGAAAATGAGGTGAAGTTTACGATAGGTGATGTTAGCACTGGATGGCTGAGAAATAACATAGGAGTACGTCAGGGTTGTGTGATCTCCCCAACACTATTTAATTTATACATAGAGGAGTTGATAGTGAGGATTAGGATGACAGGGAAGGGAGTCAGTGTTGGGGATAGGAGATTAGGGTGCCTAGCCTATGCTGACGACATTGTGGTAATGGCAGAGAGCAAGGAGGACATGGAAGAGATGTTGCAGGTAGCCAGTATATATGGGCGAGAGTGGAATGTTAGGTACAGTGAAAGAAAATGCAAGGTGATGGAGTTTAATAGCCAGGAGGAGGGACAGTGGGTGTTAGGAAACAACATTCTGGAGGTGGTGGATAGGTACACTTACTTAGGGCTAGAAGTGAGTAAAGAAGGAATTGGAGGAGAGAAACAGATGAAGATAAATGAGGGGAAGGCCAGGAAGATGACGGGAATGATAATTAATGCAGGTAGTAGATCAATTAATAAGTACGAAGTAGGGAGGAGTTTATGGAAGGGGATGGCTGTGCCGTACTGTCTATATGGGTCTGAGATTACCTATTACCGGGAGGGGGACGTAGCAAAGCTAGAGAAGAGTCAGAATAGAATAGGCAGGTGGGGGTTGGGTGCTCCACGCAGTACAGCAGTAGAAGCCATTAGAGGAGAGATGGGCTGGAGTACTTTCAGGGAGAGAATAATTAAAGGGAAATTAAACTTTGTAAAGAAGATGGAAGGACTTGATGAGGATAGGTGGGCAAAGCAGATACTGAGAGAAGGTAATAGCAGGTCGTCATGGAAGAAAGAAACGAATAGATGGAAAAGAAGGGAGAATTTGGAAGAGGATTGGCATAGGATGAAGCCCAGAGAGGTAAAGAAAAGGATAGAAGAGGGCGGATTAGCTAGATGGCAGGCAGGGATGGAAGCTAAGTCCACACTGAAATGGTATAGGTGGAAGGAGAGGCCCGAGGCACTCAAGTGGCATGTAGGAGATTGGGGCAGTAGACTACTAGTAAAGGCTAGGACAGGCACACTTGAGGTAAATGCAAGGAACAGGGATGGGTTAGACCAGGACTGTAGTAGTTGCAGAGGAGTCAGGGAGACCATAGGGCACTTCTTAGTAGAGTGTGGCAGGTACGATGAGGAAAGAGACAGGTTGATAGGATCTATAACGGCAGTGGTAGGAAGAGAAGAGTGGCGTAGAAGACTGGAGGAGGAGGAGGACGGAGGAATCCTCACAGTGCTGGGCCTGCACAGGGGAGAGAGGGAGAGAGAGAGAGAGAGAGAAAATCATAAGAGCAGCTAAAGAGTTCCTGACACAGGCGTGGGGAAAACGGACATAATATGGTTACAGTTGTGTTCCCTGTGATGTGCTCTCTGGTGCTCCTCCGCAGGTTGCAGAGGAATCAGGAGCAGAACACTGAAGGGAAAGAGGACCTACGAAGCGATAAAAAGCGAAAGAGGTCACAAGAAGAAGAAGAAGAAGACTTTACATTTGCGAGCGCCTGATACAAAGTTGGCTACATGTGTGTGGCACATTTCTGTTCTTTCAACGAGTTGGTGAGGTCGTACAGACAGTGGAAATGGCAGAAAATTGTGGTATAAGAGCCAAGTATATAACTGCAAATGAGAGAACGCATCATCAAGAGGAAAAAAGAAGCGTGGGAAGAAGTCGCTACCCTATTCAATGCTGCTGGTTATGGACCACCAAGAAGCCAGCAACAGTTGAAGAAAGTTTGGGAGAATGCAAAAGGAAAGTAAGTATTCTTGAATTTATTAAAGTAATATTAGTTGTGACTCACTTCCCCCATACATAGCCAGGCACCAGCTTAGGGATTGGCGAGGGCCAGTTTTATTTACATGTAAGGAATAACATACTTTTCAAATGCTGAGCAGTAATTTCAGGCTAAATAATCTTATTTTGGTGTAAATAGATTCTCATGGCAGCTAAAGGTATGATTATCTGTGGTGTAATTTATCAAGGTTCATATAGCCTAAGTAACCACATGCTAAGCCTCAGTTAGGTTAGGGCTAGCCAAATTTTATCCTCACTTATGTGTTATTGGAGCATATACCGTATATAATTTAAGGCTATATACTGGTTGGCCTAATTGCTTTGAACAAAAAGCATCATTTAACCACTTACTCTTTTGTCTAATTTTCAGAGCAAAGAAAGAGCATGGTTTTCATAAGCGGGAGGTTATGAGGACAGGTGGTGGTGCTCCTCCAAAGCCTGAAGATGCCGAGACATCTAAAATCCTCACCATCATCGCTGATGACCTTGATGGTGAGGAGAATGAACTGGACAGTGATGCGACTCAGAGTACTGGTAAGTCCTACTTTTTGTGAAATGTTAAACCTGTTGCACTATTATCATGTCTCACAAGGTACGGCCCATACCTGTGTAATTATTATGATAAGGTAAATCATTCATTGCTTTCATATTTGGTTGATGCCTTCCAGTTTGTAAAAAATGCTATCTTCAAAGCTAGACTTAGGCTATCATACTGTACCACTCCAGTTTGGAGGAATTAGTAGTCCTACAGTTTGCATAAACATGTTTTCCAATATAATCATAGCATAATTTTTTTCTGTCTTTTAGGTCAGGCACAGTTTGTGATGGTTATCAGCTATGATGGGTGTGAATTTGATATATCAGTGATTGATGCCGCCCAAATAACACCACAGCACTAACATTTCCACTAACTAATCTAACTAAAATCATTTGTGATAAATTCAATTAAGGTTCTGACTAATGTATTGTAGATTTTGGAAATTAAAACTACAAATAACAGTTTCTGTTTTTGGTTTGTTTATCCAACCTGTACTGTATATACATCAAGGTGACAAAAAAAACGAAGTTTAGGTTAAAATTGTTTTTATTGACTTTGAAGTTGGTGTTTGGTCACTTTAAGCATAATGATATTTTTCTCCTAAGCAAAATAAGCATAGTGAAGATATTTTCTCCTAAGCAAAATATTCTCTGATGATTTGCTGTCTTTTAAAGCATCCTTGAATATTTCTCACTGCTCGAGGTTGCTGCCTCAATTCATCCTCTTGTATGATGTTTCCTTGGTCATCTGGATCCTCAGGTTCATGAATTGCATGATCTGGCTCTGGTACTCTGTAGGCAATGGCCATATTGTGGAGAACTGCAGCAGCAACAATTATATGTTTTGTGTTTCTCAAAGAAGTTCTCATTTTCTTCCCAAGGCAAGCAAATCTTCTCTTTAATAGTCCAAATGCTCTCTCAATAATGTTTCGTGTTCTGATATGAGAAGCATTATAGCGGTTCTCTCCACGGCCATGAGGAGCTGTCAGAGGAGTCAGCAAATATTCACGACAGGGGTAGCCATTGTCACCCAACAAGTGTCCAGGCAGGATACCATCTTCGAGTTCCTGACAGAGTCGACTGTTATCAAAGATATTGCTGTCGTGTGCACTGCCAGGCCACCGAGCTACAACGTTGTACCGCTGCAACTGAGGGCCACATACTGCCTGTACATTAAACGAAAAGTGGCCTTTTCTGTTGCGGAAAACTTCAGGACGCGGGTGACTTGGCATCTCAATTGCAATATGAGTGCAGTCAATGCACCCAATTACACCTGGCATTCCAGCTATAGTCATAAATTCATGCTTGAACCTGGCGATATCAGCTTGGGCTGGAAACTTGATGAACTCTGCACACAAACTTCCAATTGCATATGCCACCTTGGCAACACATCTACTAACATATGACTGTGATACGTCACACCAATCTGATATACCAAGTTGGTCGTTCCCAGTGGCAATGTATCTCAGTCCATTTAGGACCTGTAGGTGAGATGGCACGGGACAGCCTGTAGAAAAAGAAAAATGAAATACTTCACTCAAACCATGTACAGGCACAATTCTCAGCCTATTTTACTTAACAAATTGTATCATCTTTTACTGTATAAATAAATTGATCTCTAGGCAGATTCATATAGCCTTTCAGATAACACATTTATCAGAAACCAAATAAAATAATTTGCCTTAGCAAACCAAGTACAGTACATCATAGGAGTTACAGTATGTAGGCAGTACAGTAAACATAACAACTACTTTTACTTGTGCTCACAGTAGTGAGCACCTTATTTACCACAGCTACCTAGTACTTTACTAGTAATGAAATACTGTTTGATAAGTAAAAATGGACATTGGTCAATTGTGAATAGCTCATCACCTGACAAATATTTAAGCACAAAAACAAGGTGATAATGACCCATGTGGGCCATGCCTACCTCTGTTGTTAAGAACATGGGGTAGTTGATGCTCTATCCGTGCAATCAATGAAAGTGCACATTTTTTACTTAATCGGAACCTCATCAGGAATTCTTCCTCTGTCATGGCGTGGAATGGATTGCTTTGGTCTGTCATAACCCTTCGTATGTGGCTATGTTGATAGCGCTGAAGGTTTCGGAGATGACGGAATTGTCGATGCATGCTGAAATATACAAGTAATGTTTGTTAGACTGAAAAAAATGTATGTTAATGTTTCACTCTTACAATTTGTGTAGATATAAATGTGTGCTTGCTCAAAAGTTGAGTCTTCTCTGTCAGTAAGAATAGTATAATTCCATTTTAAGTGAGCACTCTACAGATAAATGTAACTTTTTTGGTTTCCAGGCACATACTGCATGTCTCATAGGGCTAGGTAAGGCTAAGTTTAACAAAAAATAATGGTTAGTATTAGGTTAGCTTCCAGAATCCACATGTTGAGGTCTGCAGAGACTGGGGCAAGTTAGATTAATAATTCTTTCAAGTTTCTATACTATACTGGTACCTAGAATATTATATATTATTCTAACACACAACTTTGGCAAAGAGTAATCTGTTGTGTAAGGAATACTGTAAATATTTTATCTACATGCCTATCTAACCAAATCTTACCTTACCTAATCTCAACTTCTCCAAGTCACACATAAATTAAAATTTGCCCAATAATAATCGTTTCCCTTAAAAAACAGAGGAACTAGCATGAGTTACAAACCAATACCTTTTCCATACATGAGTTTTCATATTTATTGCAGTAATGTAATTTATTTAGGGGTACACATGACAGGTTTGCTTGCAACTATTTTATCACTTGCTTTGTTTCACACCACCACACAACCTTCCATTATGATGCCTTGAAAACATTGCTTTCTCATTCAAAAAGGGTGTAGTGTACAAGTTAACATCAGTGTACTGCAGTGCTTGAAAAATAATCAAAGAAATCTTCACCTGGTCATAAACTTGGCAGATTCAGGCAGAAGCTTGTTGTTGTTGTGCTCGAACTCCGAGAGAACTCTCCGAGCTTATAAAATATGGAGTTTGGCCCACCTGTTCAATTATTTTTCTTTCTTTGTATATGTTATTATTTTTGTAAGACATCAAATGATAATATAAGAGCTATTCACGAGCAAATAATAAACATTAATAATAATATTAACTTGTAGGGTTTACGAAAGGCTGTCTAGATCACCCTTAAAAGTATTCCTTAAATTATAGGAAAGCCTAAATTTTATAGGGCCTGTATATGTTCGAAGCATAGGAATTTACTATAGGGTCTATATTATAGTCCCTATGTTTTGTCTTTGCATACGGCCGTTAGTGTATTCACTTTTCCACAGTCATGTAGGTAGTGTTATAGTGTGTGTCACGATGTCCTGTTTACTGCATTGTGATAGCTTGATGGTGACTTGCAGAGGTGATGGTGTCCAAGGAGGGCTTGCGTGTGGCAGCCGTCCTTACATCCCCCATGTTATGTCCAAGGAGGGCGCGGGGCGGGACTTGTGTAATCTATTAATGAGCGCACCAAGGTCTTGTATGCGGAGAGAATTACAACGCTTAAGGCTTTCACAACTATTCCTTGCATGGCATTTTTCCTTAAGGTGGGAATCCAAGTTAGATTATAAAATATTTGACTATGTATGTGTATGTGTATGTATGCATGTATCTTTAGACTAACCCTCTCTCTCTCCCTTCCCCCTTCCCCCTCTCTATTCTTCCCTTCTCTCCCTTATCCTCTCTCCCCCCACCTTCCCCTTCCTTCCCTAATAGTAGTAGTAGTAGTAGTAGTAAAATTGTATCACACCTTCTCGGCAGATTATGATACCTAGAATATAACTTTTTCTGGTAATGATCTGTTTTTATTTAAATTCATTAATTTCCCATTGGCTGTTTAGTTCTTTGTTAACATCCTACAGTGACCTCGGTGGCTCTTATGATCTAACTGATGACATATTCCACAATGTAACTCAGGGTCATACCTGCAAATTGTCTAATGATGAAAGTCTCGTTGTAAACTTGTGAAAAAATAACTGAAATAACGCGTACAAAATCACCTTATTTAGTATTTTATCTTGATTTCTTTGTTTATTAATGTTTTATTTGGTTTTTGAAATTATTATAATTTTTTTCTGATTTCTCTAATACTGTTCCTTCCTCAACAGACACCATTGGACTCCTTTAGCTGCGGGAACAAACTGTGAGTCCAGCAACAAGCAAACTGTTCCTTTGTGCCTGCAGGTGTGGACAGGACACGTGTGTAATGCTGCAGGTTTGTAATACAGGTGTGCTATGCAAGGCTGAAGTTAGTGTTTTTAGCCAGGGAACGAAATTGGTTTAACAGACATGGATTCTTATAAAAGGTTGTACTTTATAAATGGCATCTATATTTTTACAGAAAATTTTTAACAGAAGGTCATTAATGTAGTAATATCAATTAATTTATTCGGAAAGTCAATTCATCTGACAAAAATACCTCAGAATCTGGACATTAGATCCCTTGTTTCATCTATCTTTTCTTCTTAACCTTCCACTCTCCCCTTGTTTCCTAAAGTGTGGCAGTTGTGCTGAGAGGCTGAAAGGCTAACAACAAGTTCACTCATGGATGGCCTGAGGGTGTCACGGGCACAGTATATCCTCCCATTTTCCTTTCCTTTACTCTCCATGGGGGTTATGGGGAACAAACCAGTTATATCTCACACTTACACTCGACTCTCCATGACTAATTATGAACATTTATAACAAAAAAAATCATCCCCCCCAACTTTGCTCTGAAAACTCCTCTAACCATCCACCTGTCAACTCCCTCGTCTCATCCACCTGTCAACTCCCTCGTCTCATCCACCTGTCAGCTCCCTCGTCTCATCCACCTGTCAACTCCCTCGTCTCAATCACCTGTCAACTCCCTCGTCTCATCCACCTGTCAACTCCCTCGTCTCATCCACCTGTCAACTCCCTCGTCTCATCCACCTGTCAACTCCCTCGTCTCAATCACCTGTCAACTCCCTCGTATCATCCACCTGTCAACTCCCTCGTCTCATCCACCTGTCAACTCCCTCGTCTCATCCACCTGTCAACTCCCTCTTCTCATCCACCTGTCAACTCCCTCGTCTCATCCACCTGTCAACTCCCTCGTCTCATCCACCTGTCAACTCCCTCGTCTCATCCACCTGTCAACTCCCTCGTCTCAATCACCTGTCAACTCCCTCGTCTCATCCACCTGTCAACTCCCTCGTCTCAATCACCTGTCAACTCCCTCTTCTCATCCACCTGTCAACTCCCTCGTCTCATCCACCTGTCAACTCCCTCGTATCATCCACCTGTCAACTCCCTCGTCTCATCCACCTGTCAACTCCCTCGTCTCATCCACCTGTCAACTCCCTCGTCTCAATCACCTGTCAACTCCCTCGTCTCATCCACCTGTCAACTCCCTCGTATCATCCACCTGTCAACTCCCTCGTCTCATCCACCTGTCAACTCCCTCGTCTCATCCACCTGTCAACTCCCTCTTCTCATCCACCTGTCAACTCCCTCGTCTCATCCACCTGTCAACTCCCTCGTCTCATCCACCTGTCAACTCCCTCGTCTCATCCACCTGTCAACTCCCTCGTCTCATCCACCTGTCAACTCCCTCGTCTCATCCACCCGTCAACTCCCTCTTCTCATCCACCTGTCAACTCCTTCGTCTCATCCACCTGTCAACTCCCTCGTCTCATCCACCTATCAACTCCCTCGTCTCAATCACCTGTCAACTCCCTCGTCTCATCCACCTGTCAACTCCCTCGTCTCATCCACCTGTTAACTCCCTCGTCTCATCCACCTGTCAACTCCCTCGTCTCATCCACCTGTCAACTCCCTCGTCTCATCCACCTGTCAACTCCCTCGTCTCAATCACCTCTGTCAACTCCTTCGTCTCATCCACCTGTCAACTCCCTCGTCTCATCCACCTGTCAACTCCCTCGTCTCATCCACCTGTCAACTCCCTCGTCTCAATCACCTCTGTCAACTCCGTTGTCTCATCCACCTGTCAACTCTCTCGTCTCAATCACCTGTCAACTCCCTCGTCTCATCCACCTGTCAACTCCCTCGTCTCATCCACCTGTCAACTCCCTCGTCTCAATCACCTGTCAACTCCCTCGTCTCATCCACCTGTCAACTCCCTCGTCTCATCCACCTGTCAACTCCCTCGTCTCATCCACCTGTCAACTCCCTCGTTTCAATCACCTGTCAACTCCCTCGTCTCAATCACCTGTCAACTCCCTCGTCTCAATCACCTGTCAACTCCCTCGTCTCAATCACCTCTTCTTTTACATATTTCTCAACCTTTACTTCTACATCCGTATCTTCCTTCAGTACAACCACCTTAGAACCACACATCAACTCTCCACTCTGGTCTCTTCCTCTTCTTTAACTCAGACTGTTCCCTCCTCTCACCCACACCCACGCCCATCCACTACCACTAATCACCTTCCTTTATCCATCTTCTTTGGTCCTCGCCAATTGAACAAATACTTCCCTATCCTTGCTCATGCTCTATATTCAAAAAA
Source organism: Cancer borealis (assembly GCA_036785275.1). Classification (NCBI taxonomy): domain Eukaryota; kingdom Metazoa; phylum Arthropoda; class Malacostraca; order Decapoda; family Cancridae; genus Cancer; species Cancer borealis. Next base: position 4,511 of record JAXIVD010001475.1, on the reverse strand, counting down.
CACTTTACAATTTCAGAAATGCATCCAAAAACAGGTGGAAAGGTAACCTTCCACACACGACCTCACAAATCTCACCTAGTCATTGTTGACTCAGAATCCCAAACTGAAGCAATGCTCACACTTAAAGACCTTGATGGGAAACCATTCCCTGTGTCCCCTGAGACTCAACTCAACACTCCTACTGGTTCTGTTCCCTGTGTCCCCTGAGACTCAACTCAACACTCCTACTGGTTCTGTTCCCTGTGTCCCCTGAGACTCAACTCAACACTCCTACTGGTTCTGTTCCCTGTGTCCCCTGAGACTCAACTCAACACTCCTACTGGTTCTGTTCCCTGTGTCCCCTGAGACTCAACTCAACACTCCTACTGGTTCTGTTCCCTGTGTCCCCTGAGACTCAACTCAACACTCCTACTGGTTCTGTTCCCTGTGTCCCCTGAGACTCAACTCAACACTCCTACTGGTTCTGTTCCCTGTGTCCCCTGAGAATCAACTCAACACTCCTACTGGTTCTGGTACTGTTCTCATTCACAATGAAATCTGCCCAGACGGCATCAGTTGGTGAAACTGTTCTCATCTTTCTGAACTGATTGCAGACCAACATGATATCACTCATGTGTCCTGCTTTAGCATTAATCCTCGTGGCCGTTGCAAACATACAGTAAATATTGCAACAATTGCACTCAAATGACAAGATCTTCCAGACAGGGTATACATAGGAGGAGCCTTCTATAAGATTAAACCTTACTTTCCTCCCCTCCTTCAGTGCCAAAACTGCTGGAGATTCAGACATCCAGCAAAATACTGTAGATCCACTGCACGTTGCCCTCTCTGTGCCTCACCTGGCTATACCCGTACGAACTATCCTTCAACAATACACATCTGTGCAAACTGCATCACCAAGAACATAATGTTTTCTTCCGAGGCTGTTCTGTTTATAAATTTAAATCAGAGGTTGCTGCCCTCGGCTTCAAACATGACCAAACACTCAGAGAAGCTAGACAAGAAGCCCGTTTCTGTGGCTTCCAACAGGTTCCTCTCTCTCAGCGCATCTCCATTAACACCCCACAAACCACCACTAACACTGGCATTCCTCCTACTACATCCCATCCTTCTTCTACTCTCACTGTTCCATCTCCCACTCCTCTTGTTCCTTCATCTAGCACAAATACCTCCTCCACTTATCTCACCTACCAGTGCCAGTGAATAATTATTTTTCTCTCCTGAACCCAGATACCCCAACCTCTACTTCTTCAACTTCAAACCTTATCCCCTCCCACGTCCTACTCCAGTACCTAACACCAAGCGTCACTCCTGTACTTCTCTCCAAAACCTTCTACTCACTCTACTTCCTCTGTAATCACTAAAACTTCTTCCCTACAGCCTCCGGCCAAGAATATGGTTACTCCCACTCCCTCATCCCCTCCTTCCCCTAGTGAGATCATCTCTGACATTGAAGCCTTCATTGCAGAACCTTTCATTGATACCTCACTCACTTTTCCATCCTCTAACCCACCACATACCATCCAATAACCTTCCTTCCACTCTTATACCTCCTCCCCCTTCCCCTACTCCTCCTACTCCTCTCCTTCCCCATCATCCCTTCACCTCCCACCCTCACAGCTGTATCTACTAGACAATCTCCTCTTGACTATCCTTTACCTCCTGGAGTCTCTCATGAATCCCTGTTAAATAATTCCTCACTCTATAACTCCTACTTCTGATCCCTCCACCTCTCCTAATCCCATTACTCCTATTCCTACCATTATCACAACTCGTTATTCCTCAATCCTAAATCCTTCTTGCCCAGATACTGTCCTTCCTTCTATAACTCCTACTTTTTTTTTTTTATTATTCAATGATGTCCATTTTCCACTGCAATATCCTTGGTCTCTGCTAACATATTTCCTTCCTACAACCAATACACATTCATCCTTCATTTGATCTAATCCTTTCACTATAACTAATTGCTCTTTTCTTTCCCATAATTTGCCTTACCATCACTTCTACTATACCGTCTAACTTTTAGATTAACATAGCGCCATATCACCTTAGATGTCTGGCGCTTGATCCTTTTGCATTAACTAACTTGACTGTTATTTGACTTAGATTTTTGATAGTGATGCCTCGAATGTTTACTAACTGTTACATTTCCAGCAGCTTAGAATGGACTTAGAATGTGTTCCTAGATACTTATAGATGCCATTAATAGGATACAAACTTTTATAATAATCCATATCTGTTTGTCTAGATGAGATGAAACTCTTCTTGCTGCTTCAGGAAATGGTGTTTTTTGTGTGTATGTTTTGAATATATTTAATTACTGTTCCACGTTTACAGGGAGAGAAGAAAGAAGAGAAGATAAGAAAGAAGAGAAGAAAGAAAAGATAAGAGAGAAAAGGAGAGAATAATAATAAGGTAAGGGTATTGAATAGTGATAATTATTTTTTAGTTCATTTTTTGTCTTAAAAAATAATAATAATAAATAAAATGAATCTTCTCTCCAGTTTTCCTTCCCTTTACAATACTTCAAACACTCTCCGGAGACAAACTCGACACCATTTTCGAAGATAAAAAAAATTATAAAAAAAAATAATAATAATAATTCAATAATTTGAGAGTCCGTCGGACTCTTAAGAAACTGAAGCTCATTAACGGGCATCACAACCTATCAATGAGTCTGATACCTCATTTCGTTATAAACAATTGTATTATTACGTCATCTACTGAAGGAGGAGGATTGGCAGGAGTAGGAGTCCCCAGCAGCACACACACACACACACCGTTACTCCTACACTTCAGGACACACTCTAAAACGATAAAAAACATTATTTTATAAATGAATTAATAGTGATTAATTATTATTTTTCATTATTTGATTGTAATTATTGAAGTACACCATCTCTCCTTCACTAAACCTCATCTTCTCTTCTTAACTAAAACACAGTTGTCTGTGACTACTGACAGCAACCCCTTTTCTGTTCCCTCCTACTTTTTCTATCCTCATTTTCAATCCAAAGCTGGCTGTTGCGCATATGTGCGTAACGACATTACTTGCTCTCGTGCCCCCAATCTTGAATCTTCAGAATTTTCTACCATCTGGCCAAGACTTCAATGTCACTCCCTAACTAAATTCATCTGTGCTATATATCTCTCACCTAATTCCTCTGACTATGTAAAATTCTTTGACTATTTGACTTCCAAAGTGGAGTACATCCTATCTCACTTTCCTTATGCTGAGATCTCCATTTTAGGGGATTTCAATGTTCACCACCAGCTTTGGCTTTCATCTTCTTTCACTGACCAACCTGGTGAACAAACCTTCAACTTTGCTATCCTTCATGACCTAGAGCAGCTAGTGCAGTTCCCTACCCATATCCCTGACCGCCTTGGAGACGCCCAACATTCTTGATCTTTTCCTAACTTCCAACCCTTCAGCTTACTCTGTTAAACTTTCCTCTCCATTGGGCTCCTCCGATCACAATCTTATTTCTGTTACCTGTCCTATCACTCCAGTGCAGCCTCAGGACCCGCCTAAGCAGAGGTGCTTCTGGCATTTCAACTCTGCTAAGTGGGAGGACCTGAGGCAGTACTATTCTGATTTTCCTTCGAGATGATTATTGCTTCCATGTCGGAGATCCCTCTCTTTGTGCCGAGCGCATAACAGAGGTGATTGTCTTTGGCATGGAGCTATACATTCCTCATACTTTCTCTAATACTAAAGCTAAAAAGCCCTGGTTTAACTCTGCTTGTTCTCATGCTGTCAATGATAGAGAGGCAGCTCACAAACGGTACTGTAGCCATCCATCTGCTGAAATTCATGCCCTATATATTTCTGCCCGTAATCATGCCAAATCTATTCTTGAACATACTAAAAACTCTTTCATTAATAGAAAATGTCAAAGTCTTTCCAACTCTAACTCTTCTCGTGATTTCTGGCATCTAGCCAATAATATCTCTAACAATTTTACTTCTTCATCTTTCCCTCCTTAACTTCAACCAGATGGCCCCACAGCTGTCTCTTCTTTCTCTAAAGCTGAACTCTTCACTCAAACCTTTGCTACCAACTCTACTTTGGATGATACTGGGCATATTCCTCCTACTTCTCCACCCTCTGACTACTTCATCCCTATAATTAAAATTCTTTATCATGACGTTTTCCAGGCCCTCTCTGGTCTTGATTCTCGGAAGGCTTACGGTCTGGATGGAGTCCCTCCTGTTGTTCTCAAAAACTGTGCTTCCGAACTCGCTCACTGCCCGGTCAAACTCTTTCGTCTGTGTCTCTCTACTTCTACCTATCCTTCTTGCTGGAAGTTTGCTCTCATTCAACCTGTCCCTAAAAAAGGTGACCGCTCCAATCCTTCTAACTACCGCCCTATAGCTTTGATTTCCTGCCTTTCTAAAGCCTTTGAGTCTGTCCTTAACAAGAAGATAATGAGGCATCTATCAGCTCACAACCTTCTCTCTGATTGCCAGTATGGTGTCCGTAAAGGCCGATCTACTGGTGATCTTCT
>JAXIVD010001474.1:77500-84994 GCA_036785275.1 Cancer borealis | reverse complement strand
AGTTGATCCATATGCATTACCCTACACATACACCTCATCTCCATTACATATAACATATAATCTCTACTCCTCTGCTACCACTGTACTCCATGTTTCAGCTTTGTAAGGATTAAGGTTGTAATTGATGGAACTCATATTCCCATTAAAGCTCCAAGTGTCAACAAACACTCAATGCAAACAGGAAAGTTTTCCACCTGAAACTTACAAGTTATATGCAAAAGTAATAACACAAGCTTCTCAGTTACATATCCAAGCATAGATATTGCGATTCCTTATAAGGTACATAACTTTGGTTAGAAATTGGTAAAATGGTTGAATATGTGGTTAGCTTCAGGAACGTATCATCTATTAGAATTATTCCTGTAGGTTCTTCAGTTGAGGTATCGCATTTTTGGCTATTATGCAGCGCTGGAGGCACCAATTAGATGTGGTGACCGAGGGCTGAGTATACATATATGTAATGGTTGTGCATGCTTTCACACAGTACTCGCACAGTATTTGTTCATTGTGATTGTCAGCTTTGTCAATCATTAAATTCACAAAAATATATTTTTTACTTTCCTGTTCACGAAGTCACTAATACTTGATTGTAGAGTCATGGCTGATGACAGCATGTCTGAGAGCCAGAGTCCTTACATCCAGTGCTTTAAAGTTTTACAGTAACAAACATTTTGAGTTTATTAAGAATTGTGATTTTTAGAATATGTAATCAAGTATGGGTATAGTTTTCAGTAATTATGATTTTCAGTTTATTAAGAAGAGTTTTTTAGAAGGAGTAACTAAGTATGGATGGACACATCACTTACAGAGTGGAGTATCAGCAGTCATCTACACATTGTCCAGTATGAAGTGGGACGTTGCTCAATAATTAGCTGATCAAACTAACGGTGTATATTTACTGTTTTGGGTGTGATATGATGATATTTCATTCTTTGTAATCTAAACATTTGATTGTCATATATTAATTATTCAGACGCTTGTGAATTTGGGTATTGCTAGTGCCTTGTACAGATGGTTTGAATACTTCCTATCTGACACATTTACATTTCCTGTGGTGATTTCTGGAGAGTGTATGCCACTCATGAAGCTGGAAAGAAGGGTACATGAGGATGTTGTCCTATGCATTCTTATTGTATATGCATTACACACATCTATTATTTTCTTGTCAGTGCTACTTGTTTCTGGTAATTTTAAGAGGTACATTTGACTGTATGATAACATAGATTGCCTTGATCAACTTGCAGGTGAGAAGTTCAGAAGTGAAGATCAAGAATCTGGCACTTGTCCTCTTCCTACTGCCTATAGACATTGTGGTATGTAAGAACTGAGGAACTAAAGACAGTCAGTGGAAGCATTGGAATTGATGAGAAATGATGCCATTACAAGCACAAACTCGACATCCATTTAGTTATTAGGGATCTTTTATAACTGAATGGTACCATTGTTACCTTGTGGTTTGTGGTTTCAAGATCATGTCTCCAACTGAACCATAAACATTTTTAGTCTCGCAATGCCTAAGATCAAAATCCAGTTTTAAGATATCCTCCATTATAGATGCTGAGTAGTGGATGTTAATTCAGTAATAATGGTATTTCATTATAATTGAACACCTTTACCTCACATTCTGGTCACATTACTGGTATGTATCACTTCTTAGGTTATCCTATCCTTACTCCTTTTCATCTTCCTTCATTTTACACAATCTTACATTTCTTTTATTTTCATGCTCTTCACTTACACTTTTCTCTACTTACATTTCACTAATTATGATTTTATGGGTATTTCTTTATTCTTTTTTCACAATAGCTTATATCGTGGGGTTTTCTTTCCAGAATTGTGTTAAGAATATTGTGATTTTACTAATTAATTTGCTTCCTTATCTCCATATATTCCAGGAACTAGACTGATCCTGCTATTTGCCTCCTCCAGTGTATTGTATCATTCCTCTTCTCCCCTAACAGGTTCAACAAAGTCATTTCTTAACCTTGCTGCATTTTATATTGCTGTTGTATTGTGTTTGCCCAGGTGACTGAAGCCATTCATTCCCCACGTGGTCATGGCTAACGAAGGGTCACGGTTTCTTGTGGCAGTACAAAATACAATGCATAAGTCGACAATTTCTATAGTAATTCTTCTATAACCTAACTTTTTTCTTCTATTGTTATAACACACCATCTGCATATGCCAAGCAACATAACATCCTTTCTTCACTCCTACTTCCTTTCCTGATCCTTACTATCTCTTTGTCCAGACATGTATTGAATAATGTTGGAGATATAACACAACCTTGCTGTACTTGCATTCCCATAAGTAAATTTTTCTTCATTGTCGTACATATTATCTATAACCTCAACTACCTGAATCTCTATCCTGACTTGTATTAACGGCCTTATCAGTCTTTTCACTCATTGTGCCTTGTGCTTTCTCTATTTGAAAATGTTAAGTATAACTCATTCTGTTGTTTCCCAGTTATGTATGTACGTATATGTTTCCTTCATAACTTTAAAGCCTTTCTATTTTTGCTAAACCCACTTATATTCTTCACTACACTTTACCGTGTCCCACCCATAATGTTAGATTTTTGTTTATAATTATTCCCAAAACTTGTCAATATACAATATATTCATAATCTCAATGGGTCTATAATTCTTAATTCCTCTTGAACATTTAATTATCCCGTGTAATTATGTTATCCAGTGTTGCTGTACTTCTCCCTTCTACAGTATATCACTAATTAATGTTTCATCTGTTTCAACATTTCTTCACGTCCTATTACTCCTCCCGCAACTACTGCTTTTACATTATTGATGGATTGTTGCATATTTTCCCTCAATCTGTATATAGGCTACTCCCCATTTTATAAATCATTATTTGTGGAGTCTTCCAATGTTATTTTTGACATTCTTCCAGTTCCTACTAAATCTGTTTATCAGCTTTTATTTTCAACCTTATGTAACAGGTGTTCATATTTTTTCCCCTTTTCCACCCATCGCAGTTTTTTCCAAAATGTGATTTTTTTTTTCCTACACTTTTCTTATCTTCATAGTAATTAATCTTGTTATTCTCATGGCTGCCTCAAGGTAAATTTCAGCAGTTTCAAAAGCACTGCCAACACAGACCAATAAAGTGAACTCAGCGAACTCACTTTCATAGGTATTCTGCACTATAAGTAGGTGGATGCAGCCCAACACCATGCAGTATACCACACCACCTATATAGCTTGTGTAAATCAGTTCAGGATGCATTATACTATCATTCGTTTTACACTTACAAACTGACTTGTGCCGTGATTTGAGAACATCCACCTCAAATCCTAATTTAGGCATAACTATTTTTAATAATTTGGGAAGTATCAGAAGGGTCGGACGCGGGGGAAGGGGGGTGGCGGATGGGCGTAGTGTAGAGCCTTGCGACCACCAGGCAGCAGGTAAACAAGGCACTTGCTCTTACACCAAGCTAGTGGACAGGGTGTCAGCCAGTGCCAAGTTGAATTAAAATGCCATAACCTGACCCCTTTGAGTTGCCATGGCTACCGCTGATAACACTGTGACCTCGGAGGTGCATCACTTCTCCAAGGAGGAGACACTGCAGAGTAGGAAAGGAGGTGAGCTCAGTAACAGTCTTGCCGGTTTGGTTCATCACCCTATCACTAGTTCTACTTCTTCTTTTTCTTCTTCTTCTACTACTACTACTGCGTTCTAGTATTGTTGGTTTCGCGTGTACTTGATGACTTGTCCGAGAAAGAGTATCCGGTAGGTGTGTAGACCGGGTGGTAAAATTGCAGTTTAAGCCAATACACCTATTCTTGTTTTTCTTTTCCCTTACAGTCAGCAAGTTTAGGGACACCTTTGGAAAGTGAGGTTTTAGGGTGGGGGAAACAAATATAGGTCATTTATGGCAATTATGAATTAAATCTAAGGTAAAAATACTTTTTGTTAGAAAAACTATAAAAACATATAACCGGAGCAGATTCCCCCACTGACACAACCCTAACCTAAACTAAACTGAGCCCGGGGAGAGTACAGCTCCCCTGACTCCCCCAACCTAACCTAACCTGAACTCATGTAATAACTTCCTAGCTGGGGGAGGATTAAGCCCACCCAGACCCTCCAACCTATCACGTAATAATCATAATTGAATAGCGTAATAATCTCCTAGAGTGGGTGTAAGCCTCCATACTCATCCCTTGCTTTTGGTTGAAATTAAGTGTAGCTGACTCTTCTTAGTCCTTGGAGTCCAACACAAGTATGTGATGAACGCACAGGTCAAATAGCTCATTTACTTTTCCCTTAAGCTTGCAGCAAAACTCAAAATCCCATATCAGTGCAAGTTTTCATGATGGCTAGATGTGGCTTTGGGGAAAAAAATTTAGGTGTTGACTTAAAACATTTATCGAGGCACCTAACTTCAAAGATGCTTTACGAGGTAAATAACGATGAGCACCACCTGAAAACTTCACATATCTGTTGAGTACACTATGTATAGTATGTGTACGACTTCATATTTATATCAATATCATCCGAGCATCGAGGTGTAGACTTAAAAGAATTTTTGAAACACCTAACTTGAAAGACGCTTTGTGCCATTAATATTAATTTGCACCCGATTATGTGTATAGTTTTAAAATGTCCAAAATAATGATATTTAAACATTTGTAAGTCCATAATAATAAAGTTGTGCATTGGCTTCAACTGTAATAGAACCGCATTCAACCCTAACTGTAGCTTTTGTATTATTTTACATCTTCACGATAATGCACTAGAGAATTAAGTTATATTTTTTTCATTACCTGATTCTGAGGTTTTCCTAATTAGATTTCCGTAGTGAATTCCTAATTTGTGAGATATTCAATGTTTTGTATGAGCACAAAGGTTGAGTTGGGGGAGGTACAGTAGGTGGTGCTGACTTGCAGGAAGACACAACCACTTGAACGAGACAGCAGATGTAGGGACACCATCTGGCCTTGGCTGTGAGGGTCAACAAGAACAAGAAGACGAGGAGTATGAATGTTTATTGGGAGCTAATGGGCAAGTTGTTCTTTGGAGTGCAAAAAGGGAAAGTATGTATTATGTTAGTTTAATTGTTTAACCAGTTTTGATGTTTTATATTTGTTTAATTGTGTTGTATTGTTTTTGGAATCCTTAAGCTTGTGGTGACACCCTAACCTCTGGATGTAGCATGTTACACCCTGACTCACTTGTGGGGTCATAGCTGGTAATATTCCCGGTCATCAATTTACATATCCAAACTGCTAAATAAAAACAAGAAGAAAACATTCCAATTAGAACACAAAATTTTCCAGTCTGTCTTCACCATGATGATGAACAAAGGTAATTAGTCACATATTGAAAGCTGCTGACCCCAATGCCTTGGTAGGCTTTGGTGGCATCCAGTATTTGGTAACATTTGAGGATTGAAACAATAATGCTGTACACTCTTCCAGTGGTCCTTTTAATAAACACATTTCTTGGACACGGTGGGTGACTTTTTGAGGAGATCAAAGCTCCTTAGTGACATCCAACAATTCAGAAACAGCAGAGGTGAGTGAGTACTGTACCACTTATTATATCACATGTTATTATTTGCCGTTGAAAATAAATCTATCTGGTGAATCAAATTGGTGTGGGAAGTGCATGTGTGTGTTCACATTTATCATGATCCTACTTTACGGATGGCTTTATATGTCACCCAGAGGTTAGGGACTAAAGGGTATACGTAGAATACAATAACTTTTTCTTATTTACCTACCTAATTTTTTGTTACAACCATATTACTATACTTTGAAGGTTGCAGTAATGGTATGTGCTAGAAACAGTACTATTCTCTGACAAAAAACTTAAAGGCAGTAATTGTTCAGTATTAAGAAATATATTCAAAAGCATTTTTACAAGTAGAGGCTTGCTTATATTTTTGTATTGTTATGAACACAACATCTTGAAATGGTTTATGGACTTAAGGAGTATAAATAAGAATGGCATGATAGTTACATAAGATTAGGGTAAATAATTGAGGGGCAGAAATTAAAAGACTAGATTGTACATGGACACGAGTAAGTTAAATTATTTTTTTGCCATGGCCATATACTAGAGGGAGATACAAGGAATATGAGTTAGAAAAGATTGATATCATATTGCACAGGAATATTCTGCATTCATGTACATAAAAAAAATAGGTTACAGGAAAGTTTCATTGATACATGTTGCCTCACTTTTGACAGCGGTGCTCTCAAGATTTGACTTTTTGTATCCTCCCGATCTCCGAGTCCAAGACAGATGCCTCTCTACCAACCCCAAGGTGGATTCAGATGGAGATCTTGTTGTCTTTAGAAAGAAGGATCTGCACCATCAGGAGGGTGTAGTTCTAATTGGTAAGTATGGAAGCATTGACATTGCAAAGAATAGCTGTAATTGTAAGTGTCAAAAAACAGATGATGTGTTTGAGGTGTTGAGAATGAAATATCAGCCTTTGGAAGTGAGGTGTACGGTTGTAAGGTAGATATGATTGAACTCACATATATGGTATGGATATGTTCACCTTTTTTCTCTTTCTATTTTCTTGTTCCTATTGTTCTTTTTTCATTTTTTTTTTCTTGTTCTACAGACACAAACCCTTGCGGTCACGAAATCCAGAGTTCAGCAAATAAAGCAGTGTGGAATATACTATATATATATATATATATATATATATATATATATATATATATATATATATATATATATATATATATATATATATATATATATATATATATATATATATATATATATATATATATATATATATATATATATATATATATATATATATATATATATATATATATATATATATATATATATATATATATATATATATATATATATATATATATATATATATATATATATATATATATATATATATAGATATAGATATATATAGACACACACACACACACACACACTGTATGTAATTTCAACACTAAATTGCTGTTAGTATTATAATCCTTGGTTATGGTATGATACTGCAGTGAATAAATTTCATGGTGCTGTGAACAGAAAATGTATTGTATCATGTCATTGACAACATTACTTATTTTGGTTTATTTATTTATTTTTAAACAACTAGCTATATTATGTACATACAGGACGGCTTCTGATATATATGGAACATAATTATCACTATCAATTTAGTTGATGAAAAATTAAAAAATAACAACTCAAAAGAAATGTATGAACTCTGTTTCTTGTGAATGAGATTATGAATGTAATCAATCAATGTATGTTTATATCGTGAATTGCTCCTATGTTTCAGAACACCAGAATGCCACAACATTAGAGTTAGTGGGAGAACAGGTGTGGAGAGGCGCTCTGTTCCTTGCAGACTTCATCCTGCATCACCGTCACATCTTTAAGGGGCAGCATGTCCTGGAGGTGGCTTCAGGGGTTGGCCTCACATCTGTTGTGGCAGCAATGTTGGCAGTAAAGACTACTGTCACAGGTAGGAATGTAAACT
>JAXIVD010001474.1:5000-72500 GCA_036785275.1 Cancer borealis | reverse complement strand
AAAAAAATTGTAGGCTTTCCCTTCCTCTCCTGGATCCTGTTGACTTAAGCCTTATATCAAGGTTACCACAATAGTGTTTGCTGCAAACTCTGGCTTTGATTTTGGGAAAGGAAATGTTCCTAATTGAGTCCCTAAATTTATTTTATCATGATATCAGGCAACCTTGGGAGACTTTCATCTCTGTCAACCTCTATTTGTCCTTCTTTCTACAAATGTACTTTAAGTTTGTTCCCCAAAATGGTAACAAATTATGTACCAACCCATAGGATGAAATTTCCGTCCGAAAATGTTTTGAAAAGATTCTGAATGAGAAATACTCACACATTTATAAACTCAAAATTTATATGGTCGCCAGTATAGAACCGACAGAGGTTCTCTTATTTTGTATTCAAGTGTGTATCAATGTCATATTGTGAGTAGTATGCTCACTAAGGCACCTCGGAGGGAGCATCAAACCCTCGCACCTCCCTACGTGGGAGTCCGCCGTAAATGAACCCTCTATATATAGGTGGTCCCCAATAGTGCCATATGGCCTTTGTTGCCTGGCACAGTTTCCCTCCCACATTACAATTACAATTACAATTATATATAGGTGGTGGGTGCGCTGGGGAGGGTCACCTTTCACTTTATTTCTTGAGTCCCAGTTTCCTGTGAAGGGCGAGGGCTGATTGGTATGAAATATGTTTTTTTTCTGTGTTGAGGTTAATGCCACATTGGTTCATCAAAAAATCAAACATGATAGTCCGCTCTACATCACAAAATTTGCTCTCTTCTTCCTAAGCTGCGGTGCCGCCTCGTTCCTGGCACGCCTGGGAGCGGTTCACCATGCTCTCCCTCGCAACCAATGCATTTACTGTTCCTTGTAGCATGTACACTAATTTTTACTTTCGCTGGTGTGTGTGTGTGTGTGTGTGTGTGTGTGTGTGCGTTTGCGAATCTTTTCATAGCGCTGTTTTTCGATAACGGTAGAAAAATAGATTGTTTATGTCGAAGTTTTTATATCGGAGGAAGTATTACGCTTCTTACATGTGTTGTCCAGTTAGACTGAGTGAATCTTTTATAAGAAAAAAACGTCCATATACAAAGTGAAAGCCTTTAAAAGAAGATCCTTGTTTATTTGACTATAGTCTCTCTCTCTCTCTCTCTCTCTCTCTCTCTCTCTCTCTCTCTCTCTCTCTCTCTCTCTCTCTCTCTCTCTCTCTCTCTCTCTCTCTCTCTCTCTCTCTCTCTCTCTCTCTCTCTCTCTCTCTCTCTCTCTCTCTCTGAAAGGTTGATAACACTGACATCTCCATATGGTCACGTAAATGGAGTCATGTACGGAAAATACAAAATGTAACTCGGTGCTTCCCCCTCAGTACCCTACTCCGTGATATTATGCGCAGAATTTTCACGCTTCACTCCATTGCGGAACTGAAAGGGTGTGCCGCAAGGCCGTGCACTTCCGGCCGAGGAAGAAGCTGGGTCAGTGTGGCTCTGCGTTTACAATTATCATCTATCTATATACCCAGACTTATAACGCCATTTTAAGGGGGTAGCCATGATAAAGCATTCAAGGTTTAGGGAGACTTTACTCTGCCCTTCCCCTCTGCGCCCTGTCTTTCGTAGGAGAGAATACAGAGGAGGGGCTTCTCAGACCCCTCGCTCCGTTCCTTTTAGTCGCCTTTTTACGAGTCGCAAGGAACAAGGTGGTAGCATTTTTGTAGGTCCCATTATATAAATAGATGAATACTTAAACTCCACAACATACTGTCATTATAATGTAAATAATTAATTGCGAATATGACTATAATATAGTGCGGGTTTAAAAAAAAAATTAAAACCGCGAAGGGGCGGGATGGCTCTGTGGTACAGTGCTCGGCTCGTTGCAAGCTCGATCCTGGTTCACAGCAGCTTCTTGGTGAGAGAGGTAACGTTCTCTCGTTAACCTTAGCAAAACTATTTGGTTTATATTTGATTTGTTCGGGGGGATTATTTTATCACCTTTTTTTATCTAATCCGAGAAAACCTATCTATATAAATGTGACTGAAAGAGAGAGAGAGAGAGAGAGAGAGAGAGAGAGAGAGAGAGAGAGAGAGAGAGAGAGAGAGAGAGAGAGAGAGAGAGAGAGAGAGAGAGAGAGAGAGAGAGAGAGAGAGAGAGAGAGAGAGAGAGAGATTATGTATGCACAAGTTGCCAGAAATTATCCTGTTTGTGGACCTGTGAGTCAACGACCGCAAGTGTGTAACTGATTGAAGGGCGGCTGCCGTATATCCTGAACTGAAAACTGGGACAATGTAAAGTCGAAAACCTAGTTATTCCGATGTCACTTGAAAAGAAGGAAATATGAGGCCTACCAAGTCGTTATTCTACCCCGACGATAATAAATATATATACATTTAATTATATATATATATATATATATATATATATATATATATATATATATAATTAAATGTATATATATATATATATATATATATATATATATATATATATATATATATATACTTTAGCCTGTGTGGCGCAGACCATTTCTCTGGTTTCTTGTATGAAGCACCCGACACACACACACACACACACACACACATAAGATTTCTAGCCTTCCCCTCCGAAATTGCAAGGTCACAGTTCCTTGGTTTTCGTCCCGTATCTATTTTCTGGCAGGTGAACAATATTATTAAAGCGTGTGTTATAACGAACATTATGAAATTAGAATTACAATAAATTTTCCTGCTCAAAAGAAGTGCCACAGTACGTTGGCCGCGATCAAGCTCAACGCCCCCTATTCACTACAATCTCTATCGCTCACCAGCTCACCACGGTCAGACCTGTAAGCACCATACGGGCACCACTCAGCGTTCCTTAATGGTTGTATACGTATATACCTACATACATACATAGAAACTTGCATGAAAAATCTACAAATTATTTGCAACGTATCCGGAATCTTTCCTTTGCTTGTGCTGCTCTTACGGAGTCATTCCTTCCATTGTATGTATGTGTGTGTGCGTGTGTGGTGTGTGTGTGTGTGTGTGTGTGTGTGTGTGTGTGTGTGTGTGTGTGTGTGTGTGTGTGTGTGTGTGTGGCTGGACTCGTAATCGCCAGCCACTACCCTCCCGAAGCGAGCTTGCAGCTCATTATAGCCTGATCAATTGGTAGAATTGGGTTCTTTCACACACCACACACCCCATCCTCATGCTCAAAGAGAACAGTAACTGCTTGGTCATCAGTGAAAACTTTGCACCTTGAGCGAGGTGCGAACCCGAGTCTGCCGAGTGACAGGCCGAGACGTTACCACTGAGCTACAAAGTGTGTGTGTGTGTGTGTGTGTGTGCGCGCGCGCCCAACGGCACTTCAGTCTTCCTTACCCGTCAGTGCTCCTCCCACTCAGACCTGTACCACCGTTTAACACACACACAACACACACACACACACACACACACACACACACACACACACACACACACACACACACACACACATAGTTCGTTAGCTGAGTGGTAACATCTTTCCTTGTCTCGGTGTTCAAATCATCTAGAATGCTAAGTTTTTTTTCTCGTTGAGCCGCTTGACAACTAGGTCGATACAACGCAAAATAGATTTCTTAGATTGAAGAAGAAAAAAAAAATGTTTGGCGTAGGAGTGGGCGATACCATTATAAAAAAGAAATCTAATCGAATAGTAATGGATAACATGATCTGTTCGATTACTTCCAACTTATCATGTGAGTCACAAGTGTTCGTGGAAAAAGTACTTTAATCTTTTAGCAAGCGATTGCATGCAACCCCAAATCCTGAAAAAAATATATAGATGTGTACATGGAAACAAGAAAATAATCAAATAATGCTGTTGAAAGAGAGAAAAAAATAGAAAGAGAAAAAACGAAAACAAAATTTGATAATAGAATAGGGTAAAAAATCGAGCGTTTTTTTTTTTTTTTTCCAATAACGGGTGTTATTGTTATTACATGGATCTAACAACATTCGTTTCGTTATTATTACCTATCTATTTACGTTTTTATCAATCTATTTACATTACTGTTTTCTTTGGAATTTACTTCACTTCTTTTTCTTTTCTTGCACGCCAATAGATTGTTATATAAAGAAGTGCGTAGAGGACTTGTTGAATTCTTATCTGAGAAGTTAATATTATGTATGTATGTGTATATGTATGTATATATGTATGTATGTAAGTATGTATGTATATATGTATGAATGTATATATGTATGTATGTAAGTATGTATGTATATATGTATGTATGTATATATGTATGTATGCATATGTAGTATTGCTTGGCGTGCCACGTGTGTTTGCGTGTCCCCACATGTTCTGGCCACGCAGAAAGGCAGCAGCAGCCTTCACTCTGCTTTGTATTAGCTCCCCAACACACTACACCCCCACATGAATATTTATACAACACTTTAGACCCGAATGACGTATTTGTGTAATGATTTCTATTCTCTTCATTATACGTAATTATTTTCCGGTAATTACTTATACACAATTTTGTTTTTATACTATCTATAACTGTTCATTTGATTATTTCCTTTATGCTATGGTATCGTCTCAATTCTGAAATTCGTGTGAGTCGTAATATTAGATGCGCCAGTCCTTGCGTTGGGTGCTGCCCGCCGCCCGCCGCCGTTGGACTCTGCTGGGCGTTGCCTCTCCGGCCCAGCTGCGTCACCTTGAACGCCGAACATTGTCACTCGACACCGACTCTCTCACTTACTTTTTTCAGTATTTTCGTAAATGCTCATTAGTAATTGGAGAGCAAGGTTTCATCAAGGATTGTAATAAAACATGTACATGATGTTCATATAATCATGTTTAAAATCTTGAGCGTTGTGTTTTCATTATGGTGGTTCCTTTGTGTTTACCTCCGCACACAGGCCGCGGTGATGCCACGGGTGCACCTCAGCCTCATTATTCTATTGCGCAGGTGAGGCTCCCATCCTCCGCCTTCCTTCATTCACCTCACACGTATTGACACGATTATTACCACGTTCATGTAAGAACCATGGCCCACCTGCTTTCATCATGGTGGTAATTGCCATACAAATGAGCACAGTTATAGTTATGCTTTGAGAGAGAGAGAGAGAGAGAGAGAGAGAGAGAGAGAGAGAGAGAGAGAGAGAGAGAGAGAGAGAGAGAGAGAGAGAGAGAGAGAAAGTATATTGCTGCAGCAATAATACCAAGCCCGTTCCTGGTGATGACCCATCCACCTGAGGCGTGACTCAGCAGCGGCCGCAGGATTAATTCCATGGCTCACTGGCCTCAACGGACATGCGAGGACAGGGCAGAAGGGAGAGAGTGCCGCGCTCTGATGTGTTGCTTCTCAACGCTCACCTTCCTAGCAAACACGAGGATGTTAAAATAGTGTTACGTGAAAAATCTCTATTCTGTTCATTATTGATTGCATTTTCGTTCTTTTTCGCACCGCGTGTGCAATATAATGAATGCCAACTCAAATATTAGATGTTACATCTTTGCCTCAGTGACACCGACGGATGGATGGGAGTGCACATGTGCTTACAAATTCATGTAAAGGTACACTTGACACACCCCACTGTTCACCTGCAGCATGCATGACCTTGTAGTGACATGCAGAGTGGAGAGTGTGAGGACCGAGGCGTTATCCCGGCCGGGCGGGGGTGGAGGGAGGAGAGGGGTGCGGTGGCGTTTTGACCCATGCCCTTTGCATTGTCATCCTTGCATTGACATTGATAATCACAAAAAAATATGAGGTTGATGAGTGTATGTACAATAGTTTTATCATTTGATGGTTGGTTAATGTCCGAACAGGATAACTAATGTGCACCACTCAGCCGTTTGACCCACCAACATACCTGTTCGCCCACACACTTCCTCCTCCACCGCCACACCTTCCTTCCCCCACAACCCTCGCCCACGCCCTGCCTTTGATGTGTTGGGTAGCCCTTGATACATCCACTAGGCATCGACATCATGCAAGCACTGAGAACAAAAGAACATCAATGTTTTTTTTCTTCTTGAGAACTGGCCCCATATTCGTCTTCTTTTTATATACGAGTATAAAAACCATATCAATCTAATGTATATTCATCAAGGTTGTCTAATATTGAATTATTATGGAATTTACTGGTTCACTACTAACGATTAATGTGGCCTTCGTCCCCATGTAGGGATTCCCACACCCGTCGTTAGCAGGGTGCGGAGGTAAGGTGTGTGTGTGTGTGTGTGTGTGTGTGTGTGTGTGTGTGTGTGTGTGTGTGTGTGTGTGTGTGTGTGTGTGTGTGTGTGTGTGTTGGAGACGTGCAGCAGTAACAAAGGATTGACTGCGGAACGATGTTGGCGGAAGAAAGGAAACTTGGTTGCCCTGTCCGGGTTGTCCCTTCTCTTTGTTCTCTCTGGGAATAGTGTCAACAACAACACACACACACACACACACACACACACACACACACACACACACACACACACACACACACACACACACACACACACACACACACACACCATTGTTCCTTATATCCCAGTTGGATAATCCGTTGTTCATTTAATACATGAAATAAGGTTCATTACAGCTTCCGTCACTAGTCTTGTACTGTTATGCAGCTAATTCTTCAATGTGAACCTGTTTTCCTTAATCTCTTTTTTTCATGATTATCTGTACTTCATGATACGTCTCCCTATTTGCCAACATTAACTCAGGAGTGCATGGTGGGATCAAGGGGAAGGGTTTTTATTGTTTCTGTACAGTTTCATCTTTTCGTTTGGAGTGAGGTGAAAACACAACAGAACCAGGACAGACAGACGCCAGGCACTAAGTGATGACTTCGTTCGAGTGACCTTGTTTCAAGACAAAACCCGTGACCCATCCCTTTGAAAAGTCCTTGGGTGCGAGTAAGGTCAACATTTGTGGGGCGTCAGTCACCAAGAATTATACTCTTAAGACATGTTTTGGGTTCATAGAGCACGAAATTGAGACCGTCGTGACCTACAAAGTTGAAGGCGTGACTCCGCCGCTCTATCAATGTCTGCCGCCTTCACTAAATATTAAGAAATGCGAACCAAGAGCCTGCTTTTGTTTACAGTGGAAAGAACAAAGATTTGAGAGTTCATAGTTATGTTCGAGACGACACGTGTTAGTGTCGAACAGACCAGAGCAGTGCCAAGAGTAACGGGTTTTCCCCAGTGTGTGCCAAGAGTGCCAAACAAGACAGACACGTGGCCCTACCTTATTCTGGCAAGCGTGCCATGTCCCTTCTTATTGGTTACCACTCTTACCAATGTGAAAGGGACATCCTGAAAATCATAATGCGATGTAATTTTTTTGGCAGGCAAGTGGTATGTATGTACTGATACCTTTGTCCCCTCTGTGTGAGTGTGAGTGGAATGTTGTGCCGGGGTCATGGCACTGTTGTTGTGACAGCAACTAAGGCAGCTTGTAGAAGAGTGTGGCCCCCGTGGGAAGGTTCCAACACCTTGAACAGTTGACGAGGCGGTGCGGTGCTCGTAGGACAGTGGCTGGCTATACGAAGGCCTGTGCTGTGTGGCATGTTGTGAATTTGCTAAACTTAAGTTTGACCAATCAACGCCTGCTGCTTCTAACAGGCGAAGTAACAGTGAGTCTTGGATGATGGGCGCGACATTAAAACATGTTTGAAAGATGTACGGATAGAAATGCTAACACGTCTATAGTTTGCTCGTGAAATCTGTTTCCTCTTAATGCCTTTGTTTTCCTCTCGGACATCCATGTGTTTTGGTCTTTAGTTATTTACAATTTAATTTGTTTTATTTCAGTTATAGTACAATGTGGTTCACGTTGAAAGGTTACTCACGTTATTCACTTTATATACTTTGTCCCCCCATCTCCGTGGTGACAAAGATGTTCCTTTTCTGCAATCTCTTAGTGTGGCCGGTGAAGAAACATCCTTGGAGCTTTATCGAGTGACGATTTACTGCCGCTCCATTATTTTTTTCTACAACACTGCAACTTAATACCAGTGTTGCTAAATCAATTGCCTCGACCCGGGGAAGATTCAGCGTGTGTTGAATGAGGCGGTGGTGACGGCAGGGAATATTTAATGAAGCGTTGGAGTACGGAGATGGAGGGAGGGAGGGAGGGTAGGAGGGGAAAACGTTGATGCGAAACCAATCATGTGTGTTGTAAAAGCTGTCTACCAGACCTTACGTAGTTTTTTTTTTTTTTTTTTATACCTGTTGGGAAACACGAGGGAAAAGAACGTAAATTAGTGAAAATGCTTTTGATAATCGATAGGTAAATGTATTTGTATTCAATTTCGTTATTATTATTAATATTGTTATTATTATTATTATTATTATTATTATTATTATTATTATTATTATTATTATTATTATTATTATTATTAGTAGTAGTAGTAGTAGTAGTAGTAGTAGCAGTAGTATTTTGAAGATCAAATATAGGAGTGAAATTTGTATGGCTAGACTGTTGCTGTCTGTTCTTCCTTTGTACTCCGAAGAATGTTTACTCATCGCAGTTCACCTTCGTGAGTGTCAAAACAGCAAGAGGTGGTGAGCAGAAGGCGTGTAGTAACTTTGAGTATTTACATATCATTACAGAACTCTCATAAACAATTTGATCAGCTTTATGTTGCCTTCCCTCCAAGGCTCACCTCGAATACATAGTCATGGATCACTTCGCGCGTGGCGGATCACTATTGTTTATTTATTTATTTATTTATTTATTTATTTATTTATTTTTTTTTTTACATTAAAAGGGTACTGGCTAAGGGAAAAAAAATTAAGTATAAAAAAACATCCCGCAAATTGTGTTTATGTATTCATCGTATTGACCGTCATTCACGACTAGATGGCAGAACATGATATAATATTAATACCTGTCACTGTTTGAAGTAGTATGTAAGTTTATGTTTTAACAAGTGCCTGTATTAAAATATCGAGGTTGAATATCACATGAGTTTTAAGCTTTCAGATAGCTCTCCTCGAGGGCAATGCATCTTTAACGAGGAAGGTTTGCTATTTATAATCTGCCCTCGTACATTTTATTATGCAGGGATGGTGGGACGGTAGTGGTGCTCTCAGTAAAAGTCTCATTTTGTAATTTCCCAACACTATATGGAAGACATAACCATATTGCTTATTATAACTGTGTTTCACCAAGTCGATCAAATGGTATTATTTCCTTGGAAGACATATATTTTTCTATGTTCTATGGCCACTCGCATACTGCATTTCTAGGAAATAATCTATTTTACTCCTGGCGGAATTTGACTTCGCAATTTATATTTCCAAGTCGACAAATGAATGAGGTTATTGATTTTGATTGACGTTAATAATGAAGTCGTTTCCTCTTAATACAACTGGACAGTCGGAAGTGTTGCATACATTATACTGAACGTTCATTCCGATTTGGATGAACGTTGCCAAGTCTCCAAGGGACATCGACACACACCTTTGCCGGTGCCAGCCTGACAAAGAACTTCCTCCTCGGTGTCTGGCGATGCCACGGGGACGGGCACCCTGGGGCATCGTGCGTCTAGGAAACTAGTCTTTCCAGTCACCCGTCAAGCAACCCACGTGAGTTGTGGAAACCAACGCGTGAATCCCTGTCAGTCCTAGTGAACAAAGGTGACGAAAGAACGATACAACACACACACACACACACACACACACACACACACACACACACACACACACACACACACACACACACACACACACACACACACACACACACACACACACACACATACACACACACTGTAGCATGTCTCACGTCTTGCTGTACAACAAGTGGTTGGTGACAACTTCAAGGTACTGTACAAACTTGATGCTGAACTTTTCCGAATATGGCGTTGAATTGCGTCCCTTCCGTGATAGTGTGACGTCACCACCGTTAGGCTTCAGTCGTGGCCGACCTTCATTGTTGAGGAGGGGTTAACCTTCATCTCTCTCCACCCATCCACCCATCCACCCACCTCACTTTCCCTTCCTCCTCGCCATCCACCACCCATCATTCTCTTCTCTCATCCACAATCCACTCTCAATCACTTAATTTCGCTTTCTCTCTCCTCCTCTCATTCTTTGAAATTGTCTCGTCCTGCTACTTAGTAACAGTTTGTGTAACGAAGAAAAGATGAGATGCTGCACACATGCTGAGCCATCCTTGTGTTTCTTCTTCCTCTTCCCTTCTCCCTCACAGGCCTGCCGTAACATATTTAGCAGTTCTACTACTACTACTGCTACTACTACTATTACTACTACTACTACTACTACTACTACTACTACTACTACTACTACTACTACTACTACTACTACTACCACTACTACTGCTGCTGCTGCTACTACTACCACAATAACAATAACAACAACAATATTGACAAAAGGAAGTTCTTTGATCCATAATGTAAGCAAGGACTGCCTGCAATGACATGGTGTGATGATGATGATGATTATGTGTCGCTTTCTGGCTGCCGTGAGTCTCTTCCTGGGAACGCGGACAAGGAAGTCTGTGGGCGCGGCTTGAGATTAGCACACTTGATACTAATAAGAGGCGCACGAATGCTGTGCTCACCATAATGCCTTTTATTATGTAATGGCAGCAAGATCGTGGAGCTAGAAGGGTCTGGAGGTGTAAGAGCAAACTTGGAATCCTTGAGAGGTGAAGCTGAGGATGAGGCAGCTGTGGGTGGCGACTGAATCATTCTGGGATACACAGAAATGACCCCCTTGGCGCCATGTATTGGAATGACGCCAACATCTTGCCGACAGTTTCCTAGAAGTGGCGTTGGTGCCATGTCTAATCCACCCCCCGCTCTCCGTGTGTGTCGGCGCACTGCTGCACCCCACCTGGCGTCTCATCTGCCCCATTGCCCCGCTGCAGTGTGCACATTAGCCGCGGCCACGCTCGTATTCCCTGTCACGCGACGACACACGGGCTTTATAACGTGAACACCATCATGTATGCGAATCAGTGGCCGGGGCGTCAGGCGCCAGAATTATGTCTTCCGTCAACATCAGCTATGAGGCCACATACCACGCCTTGGACGGGCCCGCTTCAGGCCTCCCTCAACACTAGTTAAGAGTACATCATTGCCTCTCTCAATGAGCTGATTAGATAATTTGTATGTACTTCATCTGATCCATTCTGTGTGTAGATAGTAGTTGAGGCCAGTTACTAATTTTTTTTTGTATGATGTGAGTGTAACAATAGAATCTATGACATAGCTTCAACACGAACAATGATTTTACTGCATACATACGGGAAGACTCGTTGTTGCCTGACGAGCCCACCTTCATAAGGGTAGATCAGATGCAAGCACACGAGGGAAGCTTCCTGAACGTTCATTGCAGTGCTTGTATCTTACTTTCATATTAGGGTTTGCTTGTTTGTTCATACACTTCTATGGTACGCTTTTGTTTCTAAAAACGAAATATAAGGTTGAGTATAGTAGTGTTGTCAGATGTGCTCTCACTCGATATGCACTCATTACCACGCCAGGGGAAGGGGCGGGATGGAGGGAAGGAAGCAAGAAAGTGAGTTGTTTTGTGACAGGAAGGTGAAGCACCACGAACTGTGCACGCACACCACACACTTATTAGCGGTCATAATGATAGCTACTACTACGACTACTACTACTACTACTACTACTACTACTACTTCTACTACTACTACTACTACTACTACTACTACTACTACTACTACTACTACTATATAACTAATGATAATAATAATAATAACTATTATTATTACTCTTATTATTACTATTATTATTATGGTTATTATTATTACCATTATTACTATTATTACCATTATTATTATTGCTACATTGTAGTAGTAGTAGTCCATTTTGAGGTAGTAGTTGGTACAGCTGCCCAAGCATTGGCTAATGATATTTCCAGAACGTTCGAGAGTGTGCCCGGCGCTTTTATGTGACTCACATAGTACATGACCTTTCATGGTTAGAAGGATGAAAAAAAGTATTTACATTTACACTTCATTCTCACGGTAAAAGGATTGGATTTAAATATCATATTGATTGAATTGGTTTAAAAATAAACCTATTGATATGTTTGCAAACAACAGTTGGTACCCACACATTGTAGCTACACGTGCCGCACCGCTGACTATATAATGGTATAAGCTAGTTTTTTTTTTTTTTTTTTTTTTTTTTTGTGAGAGAGAGAGAGAGAGAGAGAGAGAGAGAGAGAGAGAGAGAGAGAGAGAGAGAGAGAGAGAGAGAGAGAGAGAGAGAGAGAGAGAGTCTAATTTCCCCTGTGTGAGAAAGTCTTTCCATGGGTGGCACCGCAAGGGCCGCAGGAGTGTCGGTGAGGTGGCCTCGAGGTGCTGTCGAGTCACCGGGATCAAGGATGCACCAATCACAGACTTAACCATCTAACTATAACACGTCCTAGTTTATTCGTGAGTGCTGTCATGCATTTATACACTGCTGTGACTTCAATTTTTCTTCATATTAGCGTAAATTTATACATGCGAATTTGACGTAATGAAAACCTTGTCTCATTGCTGAAAGGTGTAAGTGAAATTAGACAAAGAGTTGTACGATGGTAGTAGAAGGCTGCAAGCTGCATGTCCAGAATCCATGACGCGGCAGCAAAATCTCCGAGGAAACAGAGCGTAATGATCACCTCCCCGGGAATCGAGATGAGAAAGTAAAACCTCGCAGGGCCTTCCTCTCCGTCCTCTCTGCGTGCGAATGTCGGCAGCCTTCTGGGAGGACGTTGCGTTATCCTGTTAACGGCAAGGCCAAGCTGCAATAGTCCTGAAATTAATAAGTCCACACAACAAGTCAGTGGTGAAAAAGAACGAAGTATAAATGTATATATATCACCTTTCTTTTCTTTCTTATTTTACGTCATATATACTTGGTGTGGACGTAGCGTGGTGGTGGTGGGTGTGGCAAAGCGAATAAAGCGTCCTGTCTAGGTGTTGTAGGTGAATGGGATGCGGGAAGATTGCCACGGCCTCGTGTTGGTGTGTAAGAGTAAGCGTGACACACCGACCCACTCATGTTATGGGAACAAGGAAACTTCACCATGAACAGTCACTCGTACCTTTATAATACCGTTATGTACTTTAATATTACCGTTGCGTACTTTGATATCACCGTTATGTACTTTAATATTACCGTTACGTACTTTATATCTCGGCTTTTCTTTGTTTTTCTCTGGTAAGGATGTATTTTAGTCTGAATATAACTTAGTCTGTGTGGACGAGATCAATTCACGCCGTAAATTTATGAGATTTTATATTTTGGTCTTACATCACATGCGAAAGGAAATAGATTATCTGTAGAATGCAATTTATCTACATTTAGGAACACACACACACACACACACACACACACACACACACACACACACACACACACACACACACACACACACACACACCGTACAAATTAACCTTCTTACCCTATATTAACTATCACCATTTCTTTACTAAGTTATCCCAGTCCTTCAGTATTTGCAGACCTCACACTTTATATATCTTGGTAGCCTCTTTTCCAACAGCTTCATGCCACTTGACGCTCCTACTCTCCTCGGTTTGTTGTTCTTGCAGTTTGCCTATCGCGTAGCTCACAGTGTGGGGGATATTCTATTATTATCAGTCCTCAAATATCAAAATACAACCTGATGTAATACAAAACACATTGCCCAGTATATGATGTAATTTCTGAAGTGTAGTAGTGTATGGAATCACTATAAAGGGGTTAGCACAGGCTCGGCTGGGTGGAGGTGGAGGTGGTGGGAGGTGGAGGTGGTGGTGTTGGTGGGTGTAGGCGATACACTGTAGAATGTGTGCCTGGTAACGTAGTATGTTTAGTTGCAGTGAGAGTGATAGTGTTGATGTGACGTCCTTGTTACAGATTGATTCAATGTGACTTGTGAGGCACAGCAGACACGTGTAGGTAAGGGTTAGTGTGGAAGGTGATATGGTGTGGTGAAGTGTGTGGGTTGGTGGACTGTGGCAGTGGTGGTAATGGTAGAGGCGGGACGAGGTATGATAACATTGATAATGCGTGAGGAGCAGCCAGCGGCGTTGGTTACGTAAATAGCTATGAAAGTAACATCATCCACTTGTTCATTGATTATATTTTTAACATAGACTGGATAGACATTCATCTGAACATATCAAACACCTTATGTCAGTTTAGGTATTGTAATGATTGTGTCAAATAGACGTAGTGTGTATTTAAAGGGTGCCATGAAACGTGTTATGCTTATATGAGATAAACTACGTTTCTTCCTGAAGTGATGAAGGTTGTAGGAAGACGACCACTGAGTCAGAGAGGTGGCGAGGAAGAAACTGTGGACGGAAGAATTCTAGAACGTTGTAGAAGCTTCCACGCTCAGAAGCCTTTCGAAACAAAGCACTTGCATTATTACGTTGCAACATACATATCTATTCTATGGATAAATATCATACTTTTTTCCTTTATTCTCAAACACTTTATGGTCACCTAAAATAACGCTTTAGACGCTGTGTAAGGACAGGATACTAGCATTTCTTAGTTAAAGGGTTGCGTTGTTTCATGTATAAGCTGCAGATTTGGCACACCAGTTTTAAAGCCCAAGCGGTGACACAGCGGCACCATTGCACCCAGCTGTAAGCTGACCAATAGCAGCGCGTGCAAGAAATACAATCGACCAATGGGAGCGTAGGTGTGACGTCATACCTGTAAACACGGAACAGCTGATGGTCCACGCGACTGTGGTAAACAAAACAAAGCAACGCTAACCCACCAGCAGGCAGGACGTGCGGGCAGTTGCTGCCGGAGGAACCCCACTTTATTCCCAAGTGTTGTATCTATAACTCCTATCTTGCATCTTAAATTAAAGGTAAGATAATGGAGTTCTTCCTGTATATCAGTGAATGATGGAAATGCGTAGATAAGGTGTTTAAATATGGATAAGAATGCACATATCGATCGCCCGGGATCACTGGCTCAAGGTTCGCGGACTAAAGAAACGGCGTAGTGATGCAGCTACAGTGATTACGGTTATGCAGGCACACAAACTATCATTATAAGTTACGCCTTTGTTGTAAGGAATCCTCATAGTACTATATTTCACGCTATATGAACGGTACATATAACCTTACGTAATAAAACCGTATATAGTTTTCTTCATCTTTCTGAAAATTAAAAAAAATCTGCAAGGACAGTAATGATCGTAATGTATTCCATAATTTGACAAAATAATAGGTATAGCATTTTTGTTTCTTATGAATATTATTCTGTTATCAAGGGAAAGAAAAAATGCGTCATGAACTTTGAATTATGTAAAAGTGAACTCATGAGATTTAATGTATAAAATGTTGTTTTTATAATTAGTTTTGTGATGGTGAAAGATGCATTCTCTAACTTTGCCACTTTTCTTCCACTGTTATTGTGAATTTCTTGATAGCTTTCTTGAACTCTAAGGTCAGTGTGTGAGATGTCTGGTCCTACCAGCTGCCACCACTGTGGCAAGGGGGCCGAGTTTTCCTCTGAATGGGTGGGGTGTGATGTGTGTCCCAGCTGGTACCACAAGGTGTGTGTGTACCTGCAGGATGTGCGAAATAAGGATCTGGATAATGTGGATTGGATGTGTCGTTCATGTAGGAAAAAAGTTATGCGTGTCTACCAGGAACATGAGAAGCTAGTTGACGAGCTGAATAAGCGAGTGGAGTGCTTAAGTAAGGAAAATGAAAGGCTGACTCAGAGGAACAGAGTCTTGGAGAATAGACTAGAACAGGGTTGCGCTGATATTAACCTGGATGATTGTGTATCTAAATTAGTTGCTAACACAGAAAACCTGAACCAAAAGTTGTATGAGGTCAAGGATGAGATCATCAACACTGTTGTTAATATGCATGCTAGTGTGTGGGGAGATGCCTTGACAGACACTAATATTGGTGCAACCTCTGCACCAGTAGAAACTGAGAATAGGAGGTGTATACTGGCTCATATGAAAGAGGAGATTATAAACACCATGGTTAACCTTCATACTAGTCCAATTACAAATGTGAATGTGAGTAATGTTAAGTCTTATGCAGCTGTTCTTGTAAAATCCACTGATAAGGATAATAATGTAGCCAGCAGAAAGGCTGAACTTGCGAATGTGTTGAAAGATGTACCTGTGGTGGATACCAAGTTCACAAGTGGTGGCAATGCTGTTATGAATTTTGCTAGCGAGTCTGAACGCCAGCTGGCGGCTAATAAGATCAGTAATGGACTAAAGAATTTGGAAATGAATTTCACAAAGAAGCTTCATCCTAAGATAATGATTTGCAATGTTTCTAAAGAGGAGAGTAAAGATGATATTGTTGAGTATTTGGTTACTAAAAAATTTTATCTTCAAAGTGTAGACAATGTGCATGATAAAGTTAAGCTTGTATTTGATAAGCCTGCCAATGGTAACACTGTTCATTACATATTAAGATGTACACCTGAGGTTAGGGGATTGATACATAAGCATGGCGATGTAGTATGTCTAAAGTGGGCTAGATATACAGTGCGTGACAGGTATCATGTATTTAATTATTATCACTGCCAAAGGTACGGACATTCTGAGAATAACTGTAAGTTTAAGAGTAATGGAGATGCTGCCAGTTGTGCTAAATGTGCTGGTAATCACCTTACCAAAGATTGTACTGAGAACGCCAATGAGGGGGCTAAGTGCTAGGAATGATGTGAATCATGTAGTCAACAGTAGGCAGTGTAAATCACTTGATGCTGAAATGGCACGGGTAAGAGATATAACTGATCATGGATACTAGGAGCCAAAGTAGTCTCAAATGTGGATTTGTGAATATTCAATCAGTGGGGAATAAGACTATTGAAATTAGGGAGTTAATTGTGGATCAATCTTTTGATATTCTTGCCCTGGCTGAAACATGGTTAAGTGTTAATGACAAAGCCAAGATACATGAACTGACACCAAGCACTCACACCTTTTTACATGTTCCCAGAGCAAAGAAGAGGGGTGGCGGGGTAGGTATATTGATAAATAATGGCTTGTCACAGATAAAATTACTTAATACTCCAACATTTTGTACGTTTGAGTCTTTGGCTGCGAGTTTCCTGGTTAGCAGTGGTCATAAACATATTTTCATTGTTGTATACAGACCTCCACAGACCAGTTGTATTGCTTTCATTGAAGAATTCTCCACTTACTTAGAACATTTTCATGACATAAATGCTAATATCTTTATTTGTGGAGATTTCAATTTCATAATTGATGATATGAATGACCAATATTGTAAAAATTTCATAGACATGATGTTAACTCAGCAATTCTCAAATCTGGTTCATGAGCCAACCTCTTACTCTGGACACATACTGGACTTAGTATTTTGTAACAGTATGTTTGCAAGAATTCATGACCTTGAGGTTGAGCCAGACTTTGCCACATCTCCTTGTCACAAACTTATTACATTTATGGTTGTTGTAGAGAGACATTTAAAGATCAAGAAAACTATTACTTACAAAAATAAGGCTAATCTTGACTCTTCAAGACTGGTTAACTCGACTTTAGACAGAATCTCTACTGAAATTAATAATGATTGCATTCATGCACTCGGTACTGGAGGGAAAGTTGAGGATTGCTTGAGTTGCATGGTTCATTTATATATTAATACTCTTAAGAGTGTATATGATGATATGTGTCCACTTGTGACAAAGACCATTGTCGAGAAAGATAACGCTCCTTGGTTCAATGGAGAAATCTCGAACGCCATTAAGGTCAGGTGACATAAAGAGAGAGTATGGCGTCGGGTCCGCACGGAACATTCACGCAGGGAGTATGTTTATGCGAAAAATTTGGTGAATAAACTAATAAAGAAGCGTAAATGTATGTATTGCAAGAAAAAGATTTCTGAGGCAGGAACTGATGCTAGAAGATTGTACTCTGTTCTAGACAACCTAACTGGTAAGAGGAGTGCCAAGAACCTTCCTGATGGACTCTCGGACACAAACCTGGCTAATATTTTTATGAGGCATTTTGATAGGAAGATTATTAATGTTGTCAGTAGCTTTGAAGAGGGGGAACAAAGTAACAATGTTATGTATATGCTTGACTTACCCTATGTTGGTCTGGAGTCCTTTAGTGAGGTCAGCATGGATACGCTACAAACTTTGTTAAGAATTATTAAGAAATCATATTGTATTCTAGATCCATTTCCAATGTCAGATATTGTCAACAGGGAGGATTTCTTGAAGCTTGCCATTGTGCTCATGATAATTGTAAATTTAAGCATAAGTGGATGTATTTTTCCGCAAAGTGAAAAACTTGCTATTGTTAAACCGACTTTAAAGAGTAGACTTGATCGCCAATGCCTTTCATCGTACCGACCTGTTTCTAATTTATCTTTCTTGTCAAAAGTTATTGAAAGTGTTATTCATGTTCAACTACTTGAATACCTATCTACTACTAATATTTTGCCTGACAATCAGAGTGCTTATAGGAAATTACACTCAACTGAAACAGCCCTATGTAGCGTCACTAATGATCTGTTATGTAAGATGGATGAAGGAAAATGTGGTATTTTGATTTTATTAGATTTAAGTGCTGCCTTTGATACTGTGGTGCATGATCTACTGCTGGAGGATCTGCGGATCATTGGCATTAGAGACCGTGCACTACAGTACTTGAGGAGCTCTCTTGTAAATAGAAGTTTCTGTGTCCAAGTTGGGGGTTCTGTCTCTGAGCATTGTCAGCTCAACAGAGGTGTTCCCCAGGGAAGTGTGTTGGGGCCAATATTGTTTAGTATCTACACTACCGAATTGTCTTTCATTTTAAGGGAATCTAACGTAACTTTTGCTCTTTATGCTGACGACACTCGGTTTTATCTAACAGTAAACAATATACATGACACAGAAAACGCTCTGACGAGTGTCATGACTCCTATTAAAGATTGGATGATTAAAAAGCAATTGAAATTAAATGAGGATAAGACTGAATGTTTGTTTATTGGTAAAAAAAGAGTGGCCTTAGGAGATTTGATGGTATACAAAGTTTGAATGTAAATGGTACAAATATTTATTTATCTGATAAGGTTAAAAATTTAGGTGTTTTAGTTGATAAGTATTTAAGTTTAAATAATCAGATAAACGAGGTTGTGAGAGTGGCAAGGTATAATCTGAGGAACATTGCCTTCATAAGGAGGTATCTAGATGAATATTCTCTTAAGACTCTAATTCAGAATCATGTCATAACAAAGTTAGACTATTGCAATTCCTTATATTATAACTTGCCAAATTATCAACTAAAGAAGTTGCAATTAACAATGAATAGGGCAGCTCGGATGATAAAGCGTGTGTCACCTCGTGACAGAATAACACCTGTTCTCATTGATTTACACTGGTTACCAATAAAAGCCCGCATCATTTATAAAATTTGTACACTGACATATCAAATCATGACAACGGGAAAACCTGTATATCTTAGAAAATTGTTACGTCCTTTTGAGGTTTATACAAATGTAATGATTAGGCATGCTATTGATGAGTACCGGCTACATGAACCCAGGTGTAACTCAGATGTTGGTTTCAGAGCTTTTCAAGTGTGTGCTCCTAGACTGTACAATAGACTTTCAGTGCAGATTAATGCCAGTAACAACATTGATGTTTTCAAGAAGAAGCTTAAAACATTTCTTTTCAGAGAGGCTTATGATCCATCAGACATGACCATAACAGAAAGTTATGTTGTGTGATTACTTACAGTGCAATTCCTGTGTATTTGTTTATTCTTGCTTGTATATTGTATATACCTTTTAAACTTTTGTATTTTGTGTGTGTGTGTGTGTGTGATATTAATTTATGTAGTATTCTGGCAAATTTTAGTCATATTTATATATTTTAAATTTATCTCATAAGAAGTAGAGGCCCTGTAGAGCACCACTAGTTGGAGGAATAGGGTCTGAATGTTGTAATAAAGAATAAGAATAACAGTGAAGTGTATATGCAGCATCGCTTAAGTGTTACTAATTTGCTTCAATTTACCTTCAGATATATTGAATACAGTACAAAAGACAACCAGCACGATGGGGAGTACAGACGAACTAACAAAAGCATATTCTGTGAAGAAAAAATTGGCTTTGGGAGAAAAAGATTCCGACTCCACTTCAAATTCCAAACCTGTCTCTGGAACAACGAGTCCTGACTGTCTGGAACATGGAATTGATGATGACTTGAAGCCCCTTTCTGGAGCCGAGGCAAAGTCCAGTGGAAGTGATACTGAAAGTGAACTTGATACTTCTAGTAAGCAAAGTGAAGAAATCCAAGGAATACCTGTCCAAGGTGCAAGGTATCGTGGGGATAGTGAAAGCTCTGAAAATGGTAAAAGTTCAAGCTCAGAACAAAGCAAAAGGTAAGGGTTCATGAGATTTATATTCTCTCCTGTTGGCATGAAAGAAATAGTCTACGTGTTTAGCTTGCCATAGTTGATAGTTTTTGTAATATGTTTAATAGTCAATAAATATGATACTGTAGTTTAATATACCAAGAAAAGGTCACCAGAAATAAGCCATGTATTCCTATAGAAGTGTTCAGTCAATTTTTCAAGTATTTTAATTGCAGTGATAATTACCAGATGTAGCTTTGCATTTTTTCATGCAGCTACATTTGTCCTTTTTCTATCACATTTTTCTTAAGATTGTGTTATTTTAAT
Organism: Cancer borealis; assembly: GCA_036785275.1. Taxonomy (NCBI): domain Eukaryota; kingdom Metazoa; phylum Arthropoda; class Malacostraca; order Decapoda; family Cancridae; genus Cancer; species Cancer borealis. The sequence goes on along the minus strand of JAXIVD010001474.1, from coordinate 51,859 downwards.
AGTGGTTAGCCTGACAAAACACAAACTGGTTCACAAGTTACCTTAGATTGAACTGGTGGGGGCCTAATATAATGAATTAACACCTTGTATTCTGGCGGGATCAGGTCAACATTTGTGATGTCCTATGTACCTTGTATGTTTGGTTGTGTATGGACGTAGTGGCAGGAAGGTCAGCATTGACCACTTCATCTTGGTAACAAGTTCTATACTTTTAATGTCTTGTCAGGGGTTCGATCCCAGCCATTACCCTCTCATGGCTATTCTTTAGATCCATTTGTCAGTGTTTCAAAGCACGAGGTATTACATGGATACTTGCTACAAATGACCAGAAATAGTATGTGCCACACTATAGGTGTGGTAAATAGACAGGTATCATAAAGAAATGATCATATGGAAGCATTTGATTAATTTTCTTCTTTACCCTATCAGGCAGTGGATCGTAAGTGGTTCCTCTCCAGTCCAGAATTTCATTTTTCCTGGAGTGGCAGCATCTCCACCGAAGTTTATGTCCTTGGAAGAAGTCATGAAGGCAGCAAAGGGAGTCAGTAATATGGTTCTTGCTCATGAAATAGCAGTTGACAAAAACTTCAAGCTTGAAAAGTTTGATCCCCCAGACAACAGCGTTGAAAAACAGGTAAGACAATGCATTATATTGGTGTGATACAAGCAAGCATATGGTATACATAGAGGTTTATCTTGAGATGAATTGTAAATTTTACTACAATATTGACAAATTACTTTCCACTAACATTATACATCATTAACTATTTCAAGTTGTATTTTATTGAGTTTCTATTCTTGAATTACAGGTGCGAGATGTGATGCATAAAGCATTTTGGGATCATTTATCCCAAGAACTCGCCCAAGATCCTCCAACCTATGATCAAGCATTAGTCTTGATACAGGAGGTTAGAGAAAACCTTACTGATATTACTCTTCCTCACCATACTAGACTGCGCCAAGAGATTTCAGAAACACTGGATGTGGATCTCATTAAACAACAAGCTGAGCATGATGTGTTGGATTTTTCCCAGTAAGTGTGCATTGTTTTTGTTGCTCTAAGTTCTAACTAAAGCTACTGTTTGTGACTAGTTTCTTTGTACAGAATGTGTACACCTTTGAGATGTGTGTTTATAATTTTATTTATTTCAATTACATAGATATATCAGCTTCTCAAAAGTGTGTTTTCCACTATTTTTCAGATACTCCCAGTATGTATTGTCTATAATGGCACGCCTTTGTGCCCCAGTGCGGGATGAGACGGTCCGGAACTTGATGAAGGAAAGTGATGTGATCTCAGTGTTTCAAGGAGTGATGGAGACGCTGGACTTGATGCGTCTAGACATGGCCAACTTCACAATTCAGCAGATAAGGCCACACATTGTTGCTCAGGTACTTCAGATTACTGTATGATTAAAATGATTTGTGTGTAGCATACGTAATAATATATATTTCATGTTTTTGTGAGAGGACATTTCTACAAAGTTTTGTTGTGTAGGCTATAAGTAGGATGGGCATGACATACTGCTCTGCTCAGCACACAAGAATGTCATGATGTGTTGTACACCTTGCTAATGATGTTAATGGAGGTGGTATCAAATTAAAATTCTTTGTCAGATACAGTAATAGTATAAAACTTATCATCTTGACATTATATTAATAATTTCAGAGTGTGACATACGAGAAAAAGAAGTTTGCAGAGTTCCTGAAGACACAGAATGATGGTTTGGAGTTGACCAGAGCATGGCTGCTGAATCATGTCAAGCCTGAGGATCTTAGTGTACCTGATGATTTGGAAATAAGAGGAGTTGTGAATTCCATTATCAACCGAGCTTACATGGAGCTCCTCTCCTGGCCGGATGAAAGGGTGCTGCCGGAGGTGAGTGATTCAGTCTTAATATCTGTACCTGTGATGCCTCGTCCTCCTCAAGGGTGTGACCAGGGCAGAAGAATTTTCATCTTTCGTTGTTGTGTCATTCCTCACTGCATGGTCAAGGCCACATCTATCATCTCTTTCCCTGCAATACTCACTCACTCTCACTCTGTCCATGCACTTCACTGGTGGCCTCCCTCATGCACTTTGCCTTTCAACTTCACTTACTTCTTTATATTCACTTCAAATCTTTATCTTATATTCTCCTCATGTTTCCATACTGAAAGTGGCTACAGATACCTGGGTAATGATTTTTAAAAAAGCCTGAGCAGTGAAAGAGGATGGTTTCCACAGGCTGTAGCAAACTGAGTTGAAGATGATTCAAAGGATGTATAGCATCACTCAACAACAGACTTGGGATCACAGATGATGAACGGAAGGAGAGGATAGGAGTCAAGTGAATTAATTAGTTTGGGGATGAGAAGAGGTAGCCTGAGGTAATATGAACATGTTAAGAGGAAAGTGCAAAATGCACCTCATGTTTGGGAAATGGTGAGTTATATTTAAGACAAAAAAAGATGTTGTTTGAGTATGGGCAAATCATTACTTATCTGTATGTACATGTATATAGGAATATATATTATGAACAAGCTATAAAACTACTGAAAACGTATGAAAATGGAATTAATTAAAAGTGAAGAACTACAAAATGCAAATCATGTAAAGGGAGAGTAGTATGTCTATTATTAATTGTCTTTTCCTCAGCTGTCACCCTAATTGTTGGGAGATGGCCAGTTGTATTAAATGAAATGTTTATAGTAACCAACTAAAAGTTCATTATTACTTACAGACAGTGGTACTTGATGGAAGTAGAATATTAGAACTAAAGGATCGCCTAAGCCAAATTTGCATCTTGGGCTCAGTGCTTCTTGTGACTCTCTCGGCTGTTGGCTCAATGATCAATCAACCTGATGCCTTTAAACTCAAGTTAAAACGCAACTTGTGCATCATCCTGGACCCGGCGTTATCAGAAAGGTGAGTTTTACCGTGTACCAATAATTGTAATGACAGGATCTCAAGGATTTTTTTTAAAGTAGGCAAGATAGGAGACAGAGTCATTGCAGATTTAAAAAAAAAAAAGAGAAGAAATATTTATGTATAGTTTTGTGTTCTCTATAAACATCAACTTGCTATCAGACGTTAGGGTGGCTTCATAGAGTCTGCATCTGCTCATATCCACTTTATAAATGTTTTTTGCTATGTCTCTCTATACAGCATGCATTATTTCTTTATATTGATGGAGTTTTTACTTCTATTACTAGTGAAACAATGGCTCTGATGGACAATCTAGCAGAGCAGGTTGTAAAGGAGGTGGATGATCATCTCTCAGAGAATGAGAAGCCACAACTCCCACAGTCAGCCAAGAATGTCCTCAAGACACAGGTACTGGAAATCAAGAATGCAGAACATCGCATCAGATCACTCATAAGTAAGTATTTATGATTCAGTGGAGCTTGCAAGTATTTGATCTATAGTTATGTAATGGCAGAAGATATGACATTCTAATATGCAATATATGGTGCTGCTTGTTTATTACATTTTTTTTGTGTGTTCTTTGCATTATAGAAAAGAGTTATGTGTTAACCAATTGTACTAACTTTCAGCTAAGCGATCCATGGAATTCATTGCCATTCTGTTGAGCTCAACTACTGCAAGTCCAGTCCAGATGCCACCTGGCCTTTCCACCTTGCAGGAGGAATTGGCCCAAATCTGTGGCACGCTACTGCGTCTTGTGACACACAACAGATCTGTGTTTGGAGAATATTATGTTGATATTTTGACAGACCACATCAAGACTGAAAGGCAGCGTAAGCAAAGAGAAGAAAAAAAGAAAGAGGAACAAACCGAAAATGCAGCTTCTACTACAAGCTCAAGTGATTGAATGAATTACTTGAGCAGGGAACTGCTTAGTGTAAATTTTTATAACTACAAAGCCTTGGTAGATATGTGACACTAAGTTTTATAACATTATCTGGTGATCTTACTTACTCAACAATAACTTACCTTTGAGGCAAATTATCAAATAGTGATGTGTTGGCATATAGTGTTAGGTACATCTTCTTTGTTATCATATACAAACCTAATCAGCTTCCATCCTGATGTTGGCACAATGATAGTTATTACTTGAGTCTGCACATTATTTATGAATGATATTTTTCACTGCTACCATTGAAGACCTGTGCATTTATGGGAAATTTTTACATAATCTTACATAGGTAAAGTTTATTAACTGAATGAAATTGTCTAAAGTATTCCATGTCACTGGGAACAAGACATTCATAATACTAATGTGACCAGAATGTGGAAGGATGCCCTAGAGTTAGTTCTCTCTCACAGAGAAGAGAAAACAGAAACTTTATTGCAATATATAAATTAATTAACAACCTGTACGAAACATAAAGAAATATGATATTGAGAAGAAAAGGAGAGGCTAGATATTTGAGGGGACAAGAAAGAATTGCAAGAAGGAATTTGCATGAACAACACTAATAAGTACAGTTTTCTCCAGAGAAGTATAGATACCTGGAATGGATTGAAAAAAAAAAAATGCTAATGGCAAAAAATGTACAACAACTAAAAGAAAAACTGGAAAATTTAGATACGTAGACAGGACCACATGAGTGTAGCTCAGGTCCTGCTTATTACAACTAGTTGAATACATGCACACACACACTGTTCAGTGATAACAATTCCTGCCTGTCACCCAGCAAGGTCTGGATTCGAACCTGCTCAGGGAACAGTTACTGTCCCTCTTGAGTAAGGGGATATGATGTGTGAGAGGTCTTGGCCTCCCTCGTATATCTGTCTCTGTGAGCACTGTGCTCTTTTTGGGAGGGTAATGGCTGAGGATCATGAATCCAGCACGTGATCCTCCAGACCATGGTGAATTACACACACACAGACACATTAATCCTTGATTACTGAGTAAAGCCATTTACTAGTGTCATGCTTCACTTAAAGCTACAATGTTGAGTGGAATCTTTCCACAGCCTGCCTAACTAGAAGCTGCCCATTACCCATCTAAGTGTGCAACTGTAAGCGCAGTATATTTCATGATTTAGAGTATTGTGTGGCCCCTGGGAGAATAAAGTCACAACTCACTCACTCACTTGTTTTAGTTAAGAATAAATTCTCATTATATGAGTGTGGGCCCTACCAGCTGCTGGGTAGAGATCTGTTCCTCACTGAAATTCTGTTAATTATATTCAGTTTTCATTCAGTCAAAATTATTGTATACCAAGATCACAAAATCATATTTGTTTTCATATATTTTTCTTTAGTCATGTTCTATACCAAGGTCACAAACTCATAGTTCCTTGTGTGAAAACAAGTGAATATGAAATTTTTTATTTTTGGTAAACATTGTTATTTGTGAAGTAGTGTAAATATATGTTATGTAACCTGTGCCTCCATGATGCCTTTGATTTGTTGTTGGTGTGCTTGCTTACCCTGGTGTGGGTAGGACGCAGGTTGAGGCTGGTGATGCTCATAGATCTGGAAACATGAAGGACTCGATGAATCACCATTAACAATATTAGTAACCTAACACACATGATAATAGTGATAGTGTTGCATTACACCACACACACACACACACACGTTACATCACATCACATCATATCCAGACTAAATGAAACTCTGGGACCGCATGCTAATGTACTTGAAGGTTCTAACTCAAATTGTTTAAAAAAAAAATCATCCTAATGCTGGATGTGCAGTACACTTTATACAAACTCTATATTCTTTATACTCATTCATACTTACACTGATGTCATTAATGTGTGTTTGTACGTGATCTGTAAAGCATATTGAGACTAAAAGCATGTGAGTCATGTGAAGGTGGCCACTCCATTAGGGTTATAAAGTTAATGTCCACGTACTGGACAAATCCACCTCAGCCACTGGCGATGAAGCTTGAAGTTTCCTTTGTACAAGTATATATGGATTAACTGGATGGCAGGACAAGCTAATAGATGCAAATTTATTAAGGAATGGTTTTTGAAACTTAAAACTTTATCATGAAACATGAATTTCTGAGATGGGTTTATAAACTCCTTAGTGAGCAGCCACAGTAATGTCTTTGTATTGTAAAATAACTCTATAACATTATAATGTAATTTTTAATGGACTGAATAACGAGGGTGTGTGATTTTATCTTATTTAGAATATAATTAACCAGATTGATTTTAAAGACATTCCGTTTGAATTGAACATTAAACTGGTGAGTCAAATGGTATTTGCAGCAACATTCTCGTGTAGTTATGTGTTGTACTAAAGTTTTCAAGAAGTGAAGCAATCACCTGATTGGCTGTATAAATGGCACTCTATCAACGTGGTGTGGTAGTGATCAGTACTAATGTGTGGTAGTGTACAATAATTCATGATTGGCACTAAGTGATTAGGGACTGTGTAGGAAGCATTCACATGGGATAACCTAAGTGAGAACATTACTGATGATAGCTCAAAGGGACGTTTGTCAGACTAAATGTGTGACTCAAGGTTGCATTATTTTTTTTCAAGAAAGTCACTGGATTGAACCTAGACCCTTGCTACCTGTATAATGTTAGTGATGATGTCACTGTCATAACCTGTGTCAGGGTTTGGGTCCCAGTACATGCGTGGTGTATGAATGGTAGTGTGGCCCACTTCACTGAGCACCCTTTAACCCTGACTTGCTTTTGAGTGTCATTGAACATGTATACTTCCCTTCAATGATCAGGGAATGGGAATTGGTAAAAATATGTGGTGATGAATTTCTAGTTTCATTCCAATTTAAGGAAACACTTGATAGTCCATTTTGGACTTAGGGAATCTTACTATGACTGCTAATTGTGTTGCATATAAATAGTATATTCATAGTAATGAGAATGTTTGTGGTTCCCCAATGTTTGGAGGTGTAATGTCTTTATTTAGAAAGAACATAGTCATATTCCAATGTTTTATACTTATGTATTAGGTAACATATAGTAATGACTCGTTCTGTTCTTGTTTAGGAAACCTTTTTTTTAAGTGACTAACATTGTGTCTTTCATTTGTACTGATACCATCCATTTGAACACATTCATTGATATATAAACTATATTCATAAATAACTACATCTGTGAAAATTTCAGCAGTCATGTGAAAGTAACGGTTATGTCCTCAGAAAGAATGTTGGTATTGTAGTGGTTTTATTTATTACATATCAAGAATGTGAGTCGGTGCATGATCTTTATATTAAAGAAGTTTAGTGCTGATATAAGTAAACATTTTAATAAATTAAGAATTTTATCTAGGAAATTTTTCAGCCACATCTATCATTGGGTAATCAAAATATTAAAAGTTATGTGCTCGGTAACATGGGGTTAAGAGTACTACTAATTGTTGTTCATGCTGCACTAAATCTTAAGATAAAGTATTTTGATATATACTTCCCAATTAAATGTTGGAGCTATACAAGTTTAAGCCATGTGTTTATATGCTTAGTGCTTCATTATGTAATGTAACAACCATAGGGATACATCATTAGTATCACTATTAGTAGGACACTAATGGCAACCATGAAAATACTGTGTAAAGTTAAATTTGTCATGATTACATGCTTTAGTTATAGATATTCACTTTGTAGTGAAGTATATCAAGGTTTTCATACTAAACAACTGAGTAATTATGAAACTTTCAAGTGAACATCGTAGGTGGTATCCGGGGATTATCCAATCTGAGTATTAGAAGAAAATAATGTTGAAAAAAAGTAAGTGCAATGACTCTTAAGCTTTACTCAGCACAATGAAGCTGAACCTGTAATTCTGGGTGGGAGGAGACAGATCATTGTTTAATGTTCTTCATTACAATATACTACCGTGTTTTCCTCCCACCAAGATTGTTCCTTGTTTGTAATATATTAAAAAAGAAATATATGTTAAAAAAAAGTTTTTCTATTATATTTTCAGTTTGATTTTAATATTTACTGTTATTTAAAACGTTTGAAATAGACAGTTAAAGTACACAAACATATATGCATACGTTCATACAATCCCGCTGAAGAAAAACGTATTAAAATTAGAAAGAATACATGCTATAATCAACACTCTTGGATGTAAACAATTTATTACGGTGTATTTTTTCTTCAAACATTTTTTTTCTTTTTTTTTTTCCGTTTTTCTTTGTGTTATGGTTTATTTAGGCTTTATTTTCTGTTTGAATATTTTTTATATATCCTATTCTATGGTTTATATTAGTTTAATTTAATTATTATTGCTTTATTCTTGTTTTCGATTTTGTGATTGACCTTAGAAAAAAACATTTTTCATGAAATAAATACGAATCAAATATAACAAATGTTTATGTAGAAAACAGTTAGGTATTACAAACGATTTTTTAAAGTATATATAATTGCTTTCCTGTGTATAATGCAAATCTCAATTTTGGTTTTATATATACGTGATCCAGCTGTCAACCCACGGCCGCCATCTTAGTCTACCTGTTGACCTGTCTACCTGTTTTGTTCATGTTATTTATTAAGGTTATTTACGCTTAATAAGTAATATTTTTTTTATATCTCCACTATTAATGGTGAGGAACAATGTGTAACTGCTCTTCCATCCCTCAAAATTACATGGAGAGGAACAGGGAAGGTTTAAAACGAAGAAATATTATCACCAGGTTAGAGGTCCTGTCTGGCTGCTAGCGGTCACACAAAGATTATTATTATGATTATTGCTATTATTGAATTAGAAATTGATAGTATACAAAATGTAGATCAAAAGAAAGAGAAAAAAAAGCTTTAGAATGATGATCGATAAATATCTAACGCACAGATATATATTATAGACTCCATTTAATATAATTGTAAGTTTAGACTCCCAATCCGTCTAAATCTAACTGACTGAAAACACCTTTTTCTACGACTACAGAATTATTATTTCTTGATTTCTTTGTTTATTATTGTCTTTTATGGTTTCTAAAAGTATTATAATTGTTTTCTGATTTTCCTCAAAGGTTTTTTATAATGTTTTGTTTCTTATTAAGGAAAATAAACTAAAAATGAGAAACAATTTTGACTTCACTTACATTATGCACCCCCCCATGGGATCTACCTTGACGTGGTGGGGGGGGCTTGTGTGTCCATCAGGACCAACAAGATGATCCCGACCGTAGGCTGGTGTGGGTCACCGGTGCCGCCCGCCAGGGGGATCGCCCGTCGTGGGCTGTCCTGTGTTGGCTGGAGGGTGCCTGGGCCGGTAGGCATCGAGGCCGGGGTCTTTGCTCGCCGCTGCGGGGCAAACTTTCGGTGCCACAAGGGCTGCCTTTTAAACTGGGTAGTCCTGTGGGGAACGAGGTACCCCATCCCCGGCGGCAGCGCTCGGCCCCTTTTGCCGATCCGGTAGACGGCTTACCCATGACCCCCGATGCCATTCTTACAAATTCATATCAGTTTATGGATAAGAAAACTTCACTTTGCCCCCTTCGAGTGGTACCCGACCAGTCCCTCGAGGCCTCTGCTGCTGGTCGCCCCCCCTGAAGCCTCTGCCTGCCCAATGGACCTGGTCTCGACTTCTCTGCCTGTTCCTCAGACCCCTACTACTATATCACCTTCTACTCCCCCTACTCTCCCTTGTACCCCTGCCCCCTCCACAGCTTCTCATGCTACTCCATCCTATGCCCCACCTCCCGCGTCTTCTCTCCCTCCTGCTACCACCATCCCGCCTTCCCCAAGGTTCGGTTCTCATTGTTCCTCATCCTTCTCTACCACTACCACGGCCTCTATTCGCAACCCTGTAGTCTCCTCATCTCACATGCCCCCTGTTCCTCCTCCTACCGTCCCTATTTTCAGCGCCCCTTCTACTGCGCCTCTTCCCTCCCCTGTCTACCGCTGTCCCGACTCTCTCTTCCTCTCCTACCACTCCTACAGCCTCCCTCCCCGTCACATATACATCATCCTCTATTACTACCTTAGCTCCTTATGTCCCCTCTTCCTCTAGGAAGACGACGGCACAGCCCCGAACAGGTTCCTCTCGTGGCGCGCCTCGCCCCTCTGCCTATGACTTCTTTGCCCCTGCCCGCTGGGATCGCTTCTTTACTATTCCCCCCTCCGCTCCCTTCAATGAGAATATCCTCCACTTTCAACGCTGCTTACAGGAACAAGTGGGCAAGGTCCACTTCCAGATCCAACCTGACCGTTCTCGCCTGGTACGTGTGGAGACTGAGGCTCAGTCTCAGGCCATGGCCAACTTGTTGGCCCCATCCGGTGACTCCTTCTGTGCGACCCCTAACGACCGTCTCAACACGTGCACTGGCACTGTCTCCATCTCCCTTCAAGACTGCCTTATTGACGACAAGGTCTGGTCAGACTGTCATACTGACCTTCTCGACCTACTCAGCGAGTATGATGCTGTCAACGTTCACTGCTACACCTTATCTCCCCGAGGTCGCCAGAAAACCCCCACCAATGTTGCTCGGATCTCCTTTAAGCGCCACGAACTTCCTACCCATGTCTACATTGGGGACGTCATCACATTACGTGAGGCACGTCAGGAAGCCCGTCGCTTAGGCTTCATCCCCTCTCTTCGCCATGTCGCTGCCTCTGCCTCTCACTCTTCAGCCACGTCCTCTTCTTCCCGCCCCGGTCCTCGGCCCCCCACCCCTACTCCTCCTTCCACCCACCCCTCTCCTCTACCTCCTTCCTCTTCCTTCCCCTCACCCCCTCCATCCTTCATCTCCTGCTCTAATTCTTTTGCTGTCCTTGACCCTGATACTCCTACCTCCACCACCGCCTGTACTCCTGCTCCTCCCTCTCCACGCCCCCAGCGCTCCCACTCTACCAAGCGACGACACCGTCCAGAAGCTTTGGTTTCCTCTCCCCCTCCAACCTCCTCTCCCGCTTCCGCCTTGATCTCTTCGCCCCCTCTCCAGCTCTCTAAGAAGATTCGCCCTGCACCTTCCTCTCCCGCTCCTTCCGAGGGTGATATCCTTGATGCTATCGTCGCGTTCATAAAGAACACGGCTCCCTTGTCCTCCCCTCCTACCTCCTTGCCCCCATCCCTCCCGGCCCTCCTATCCAGGTCGTGGCTTCTGTTCACCCCACTCCCAAGCACCTCCCTCCTACCCCGACTCCCCCTCCTCCACCTTCTTCCTCTGCTGTCTCCCCTTCCCGACCCCTCCTCCAGCCCCCTTCTCAGAAGACAGAACACTCAATTTCATGGAAGCTGATTTAGCGAGAGTTGAGATACAACATTTCCAGAGAAGATCTTTAGTACAGGACAGCTTAAACTTTATTGAGGAGGAGGAGGAGGCAAGTGAGTGTTATTGAATGAGAAAGCATACATTGTCTGGATGGTGAATTCAGTAGATAGATGAAGTTTTTAAGGCATTGAATATCCATCACAAGAATTGCTGCGCCTCATTCAGAAAATATAGATTGATAAAGGATTAGACATTCTTAGCATCTGTCCATGTGTATTTTGATTCCTATGGATTATGTTCTAGTATACATATATGGCACTGAGATAGTAGTTCCTCTGCGGCTATAATTGGCGACGTAGTTGGATCAGACGCACCTGTTTTTTTTTGTCTGTGTCTTGACTCTTGCTTGACCTGCTGTGGCCTGGCCCTGGCGAGGTTTGCAAGATGATTGCCAACAACATAATGACCAATCTAACATATTACCCAAGGTGAAAGGTGCGGCATGTTTCAAAGCACGTTGGACATGACAATCAGCTGAGTGTCAGTGAATCAGCTGCTTCTGGCACCAACACATGTCTGACGCGCCATTGGTTGCACGGAACTCGACTACTGTTTAATTATATATATGTCCTTCAAACTACAAAAATAAACACTCCGTTTTATTAGGTACATATTTAGAAATATAACATGATTCGTATTTATGATGTTGCGCGTAACTTGTCAAATGTGGACAAGTGAGAGGCTGCGTGAGGGCGTCTGAAGAAGTGAGAGTGAAGGTGTCTGAGTGTGCCTGAACAGTGTGCACAGGGTTAAGTGTGTTTGTACCTTGGTCTCGGGCGGGGGCGGCGCCTTCCACAAATCAATACGAACACTGGTTTAAATGCCATGGCCTCCCCGCTAGGCGAAGAAAACCTGGATGATGTGTCCATTGATGACTTCCAAGGCACAACCCTCCGCCTGCAGCCTGCCTCGGGACAACCCTCGCGCAGTGTCACACCCACCGGGGACGCCGCCCCCAGGTGAGCCGCGGACACCTGCTGCTCGACAGTTAGGGTTACTAGGTGAAGGGGGTCTTGTGTGCGTCCGAGGCTGACACAGGTAACATCTCGGTAAAGTAACTGTGTGTTTTATGGTGGCACCGCAGCTCCGTGTGCACCGTCAATCCAAGGCAACTATTCATTGATGTTTACATTATGTATCACTGGTGTGGAATTAGAATTTGTATTACGTAGAACACAATCAATATATCGTGTGAGTACCAGCACATTTGGGTTGTCTACTAAATGTTCAGACTGCTTTATCAACCTCTGAGCAAGGAAAAGAACCTCATTTTGATCACGTTTTGGTGGTTACAATCGGTAATTCATCCCGAACAAGCTTCAAAACACACCTTTATTTACATTATAGAAACACATGAAGGTAAAAGCATCTTCCTAGCCTGAAGCAGGAATGTTATGCACCTATATATTCCTCCTTTTCAATGGAATTTCCAGTTTCATTAAAATGCATTATTTTCAAATCCTTTCTACCATTCAGAAACCATTCCATGACCCCCAGGCTGGAATACTTGATATAACCTTACCATATCATTCATACCCATAACCTAACAATAATGCAGGCAGACCATGCCACACCTCCAGCTGACATTAACCTACTTAAGGAAAAGATCACAGTGCCTTATTAAGTTATTATTCCTTGTTATTTCTTTTGAGAACAACAGCGCTGGGATGGCAGTGAGACATAGGCACTCATGAAATGTGTGACATTACACAGACATGTATATTATATGCCTACATGGATTATTTGCGCATGTTAATTGTAGATTAAAGCAATTAAATGTTTGCTAGTAAATATGGTAACTATTCTATCATAAGTTACTAATTATTTCTTCTCGTTCACACAATAGCTCCATTTTATCCCACGTCCACAGTTTGTTGCAGATGAAGGTTTTTCAACTTTAAGATATTCTCTTATGGTAGTATTGTAGTATTTACCACTGTTTCGTAGCAATATTTGGATATTTTGTGTGTTATAGATCGTTCTGAGACACTCTTGAGGAATTCTGTCACAAATGCAGTGCTTCCTAGATATACCCACATTACTTTGGCATCAAGATGGGCAAATAATTATGGCTAGTGTCTTCCTCTGAGTCTTAGGCTAGAATTGGGTTAGGTGAAGCTGTAGTGCCGGAACAGTCAATGTCGACCAAACTCCACTTGGACCTTGGTGATCATTATGGTGTGATTGGTGAGGCGTCGGTACGTTGAGTGTACTGTCGGGTTCAATCCAAGGCTGTGAAGGAGAGACTGCCTCTGTCTAGCCACATACTTTTTAAAGCGTTCTCCATTGAACAAGATGATGAAAAAGAAAACAAATGCTCCTATGTGACAATAGTTTGAAAGTTTTTGCTATAGACTCTAAACTCATGGATGATGTAACATATTGAATGGAGTAATTCATGACTGACATTCTTCATTGACACTATTGGTTGTTAGCTGTGTCTTGTATCATCTCTATCATTAGTAAAGATGCTTGCCTTCTTTTCTAGGCCTCACAACTCATTATTATGGCTTAATGGAATTTCATAGCCATTATCTAATTCTTTTCGGACTTCATATTATTGTATGTATTCGAGTATACTGATGATTATTGAGTAGAACGTGACATTTGTGAGTCATGTTCATGTTTAATTTTTCAGAGTCATGGAGGAAAGAAGCCGCCCAACCCTGCGTACTGCCATCAGTGATCCCACCGCGGACATAGTCACTCCTCCAACACCTGACCAAGCCAATAATTTTTACTGCAGTCAAGGTGTGCATTCATTGAAGTTTGTTAACATCCATTATAATTGTTGCACTAATCAGCCCTTGTGCAGGTATTCACTCATTTTGTCATGTAGTATGTAACTGTTCTTGTATGTAAGATTATTTCTCATTTTTATAATTTTATTAATCAAGGAAACCATCCAAAATGTTCTAGATTTTGTCAGTCTCTTCCTTTCAGTATGGATTTTTATATACACATACATGAAATGTCTGTCTGTCTATCTATATACTGTTATCCCACTCAAGGGAATAATAGCCAAAGCATACTCAGGAATAGTTGAGAATTGCAAATAATAAAACTGTGATTGCCAACAACTCTTTGTACATACATATTATCCATCTATATTTCTATATACCCGGCATGTATTCTCCTTAAAAGGGAGTAGCCAAGACAAGGTGTATTTAGTGTTTAGAGAGAATTTAATCTTTCTTCCCCAGCTGTGCCTTGTTTCATAGTAGGAAGAAACAATGTTTGTATTAGTCACTTTTTCCCACACACAGGGAATGTGGCGGCAGTATTCTATATATCGGGCTACATATGTAACACCAGGCTGCGTCCCATACCATAAGACTAATTTATCACACATGCATATTCTATTTTGTTCTATTTATTTATTATTTTATTATTATTTATTTATTAATATTATTTCTTATACATCTGCCTTTCCAAGACTGTTCCACAACTTTTAAGTCAAAAATAGTTTCTATTTGCAAGACAAAATATATTTTGGTGAGAATATGTTGTGTGAAGTAAAGCTTGAAGAGGTGAATTGAACTCCACATTTGGAAAACTAGCTTCTTTTAGATTGGTCACCTTTATAACCTGGATTATGTCTCAGTAGTAGTCAATAAATATAACATTTTGCTCTGTAGGACTGAGTCGGTCGTTTTATCAGCAACCTCCAATTGGGCGACCTCGTAGGGCATCTTGGCACGCAGAGACTGGTACTGAACCCTGCATAGATGAGTTTTTCTCAGTCAGAGTTGGTACCTTGGAACAGGCCATTGAAGAGTGCCGACACCTCACTGTTCCTGAGAATGATGGACCCATAAAAGGCGCATGGCTCCTAACAGAGTGAGTGCATGATTACACTGTATTGAATTATAAATACGACTTGATCAGGAATTACAACATGATATACATTTTTTTTTTTTTTTTCTATTTGCATTGTATGAACCTATAAAGGTGGCTGCAATAACTGTTGGAGAGTGTGTTATCAGATTTACATGATGGAATACATTATCACTTACTCACTGTGAACTGTGATGCTGAGCTGCACTCAAGGATATCTTATTAACTTGTTCACTTTACTTTCAGAATCAATCACTGGGACATAGAGAAAGAACGTGTTGTTGTTTTATGTGAGAGGTCTATGTTAGTTATTAAGTATGATTTCATCGCTCTGCGGTCCTTGGAATGCACCCGCATCAACCTCACATCTCTAGAGAACCTTGAGATAGGAGAACTAACCTATCCCAGCCATTCTCTTGTGCCGTAAGTTGATGTGATGCTTCATCTGCTGTTTGTACCTTGCATGTAACTCTTACATAAAGCAAATTAATAAAAAAAAATTTTATGATGTTGCATTTGTACTACCACAGTTGTCTATGCAAAAGGAAATAATGCAAAAATACTTCTTTAACAGGCGCATAAGTGGCATAGCTGGTGGTGTGGTGACTGTGATCCGCAGCTGTTTGTTGAGTAGACTTCAAAATACAATTGCTACCATTAGCTCCAAAGCATCTGGGTCTCCTCGCAATGTGCCAAAAGAAACTACCACTGAAAAGCAGTTTTCTCTCTCAGCAGTTAGTTTTGAACCAAGGTAAGCTTGACTAAAAACTAAATCATCATTATATGTCTGGATTTTCATCAGAATGCAGTTTATATACTTGCTTCCTCAATTTTTTTTTATTCTGATAAATTTTGTGTATCTGATATTTGATGTTTTTAATGCTATTGCATCATGTTTTCAGAGCTCGTAACATGCAAGGTTTTCGTGTGACTTGGAATACTGGCCATCAGATATCTTTTGCTCAAAAATGGAATCCTTGGAGTAGAGATATTCCTTACACCACATTTACCTCACATCCACTCTACTGGTATACAGGCAAGTGGTTCCTGGCTCCTTGGAAGTGCAGTTGTATGTTTCTCCTTTTCCACTTCTCATTATGGTCAGAACACATTTGAGTTTACTATTGTATAATACTTATTGTGAATTCGACTGCTTGTAATTGATGAACAGTACTAATAGATAAAGGAGGGGATGTAAAAAGAGGCTTTAAAGGAATGTGCCCAAGGAAATAGGTGAGAGAATAAGGAGGAAGTGTACTGGGAAAATAACAGTGTAGTGAAGAGATTATACAAAGTAAGTAAAGTAAAAGTTTAGATGAGGATTTTTGTGAGAAGTTATGAGTGAGATATCAGGAAAACAAGAAGCTTTTTTGTGTTTTGTGTGACTGACCTGACGCGCTGTGTTGGGCGGGGTGACCTTCTCTTTTCTAAGAACATAGAGACCAAGTGAGAGGAGTGTATATACTTGCATCCATTAGTGTGTGTGTGTGTGTGTATCTTGTCTTGGCTACCTCGCTTTAGGGGGATGTCAGCCTGGTATATAGATAGATAGATTTTTTTTTCTATTATTTGAAGAGTGACGCTCTCTCAATATATAGTGAGCGACTGGTGCTCAAGCTGTGGTGCAGTAAACACAATGTGCAAATATTACTAATTAAGCCAAAATGATCATCAAGACCTAGGCAGGGTTTGTCAGCTTGTATTTGCTGTATCACTAAACAAGCACCACACAGGATAAGGTGTAACATGATTCAAAGTTGGGTTATTCTGTGGTTTTTAGAAAATTATCAAATATTCATGGTAATTTTTCTAACAGGTTGTGAAAATGGTTTTTATGATGCCAAGAGTCTATCTAAGGAGCTGAAGCTTGCCTTGGAACAAATGCAGGATCGGCAGGAAGGGGTAGCCACCTGTTCCATCTCTCAGGTTCCCATTGTCATTGAAAACTACTTAGGCATTGCTTCCCTTCTCCATAATGCCACAGAACTTGGTTTCTTCAAACTTCGAGGTAAAGTCAGTTTTTAAGCAGTGTGTGTATATGTATGTATGTATGTATGTATATTCCCTCATCAATACTATTTCCTCATTGATTTTTCATGGGGGTTGGGTGGCTTTGTGGTAGAATGGTCAACTTGTGGCCATGATGGTCATGAGTTCATTCATCTATCCTAGCTGTTACTGAGTGAGGGAGGAAGTAGTCTCTCTACCCTAGTGGGGCTACATGGTCTTAGTTCCCTAGCTCTTTTCAATAGCTGAGAGGGAAATGTGCATGATGTAGAGAACATTCAGGCACACAGTTCACATGGTGTTAGTTGTTGGTGTGCAAACAGTGTTTATTTATGCAGCGATTTTGAATATTTATACAGTTTTTTGTGCATTCATAATGTCGCTAGTCTAGTCTGTTAGTTCCTTAACAAAGTCTCACAATAGCATTTCCTTCCTTACCAAAGATATTGCAGGTATTTATGTGAACAGTAATATTTTATTATATCTATGTTATACTATTGGGAGAGAAAATGGTAATTTGCACTAGTTATATCAGCAATTATGTTAGATTTATTTTCACAGCATATTGTGCAGTATGTATTAGTCAACCTTATTGTTGAATACAACTATTTATATTTTTATTATTATTATAATTTTTTAGTCACATGTATACTTAATATATATATATATATATATATATATATATATATATATATATATATATATATATATATATATATATATATATATATATATATATATATATATATATATTATTGTCACCTTAATTTTGAGTATTCATACTAAATATCCAAGGTTTTGGTGCTTTACTTTTTATCAATTGATCTCCGACTTTATTTCATGATTCATGGCTTGAAACACAGTAGTTATGGCATGTATGAACAGAGTAATTTATATGACAAATTTATATTTTTTTATGAAAATGTTTAAGGTAAACAGTCACTATCTGCCACATCTTTTATGCCCTGTTCCCTTATGAACCCTTGCAAATGGATGTTTATGACAGAGAAGAGTCCCTAGCTTTCCCTTTCCTTTCATACACACATTATCTGTGACCCTGAATTCTCTCACTCTGTCTTGATTTTTATATTTTTTATTTATCGTGTGAACCATTCTAGTTGGTGTTCTCGGATGGTCAGTCTCTTGTACCTGTTCCTTCACTCGTGTTCTCATATACATTTCCATAAACTCATCCATGAGCCACATTTTCTCATGTCTAATACTTGTCATAATATTATTTATATATTCATGTCTCCCTTTCAGTCACCTCATAACATATGCTGCTTTTCCTTCTGAAGTATCTTTTTTTATATAAACATATTGTTGGTTTGCTATTTTTGTAGTGTGTTATAGACTATTTTGTTCCATCATGGCAAGTGCATACATATGCACCACTCCCGTGGTTCAGTGGTTAACGTCCCTGCCTGTCACCTGGCAAGGCGTGGGTGTGAACCCTGCTCAGGATGCTAAGGATTTTTCACTGCCAGGGAGTGGTTACTGTTCCCCTTGAGCAAGGGAATGTGATGTGTGAGAGATCTTGGCTTTGCCATAGATTCTTCTCTATGAGCTCTGAGCTCTTTTTGGGAGGGTGATGGCTGACGATCACGAGTCCAGCATGTGAGCCACATGACACATAAGTAAGGACAGAATATTGTATCATTAGAAAAAGTAGAGAAAGATTTGGGAGTGGTAATATAGGATAACTTATCACCAGGGAAACATATAGATAAATTATTTGATGACATATTGATGATACTATAAATATATTGATGGCTTTTCACTTCCTAGATAAAGATATTATGAGAAAAATAATTACTATGATGATTAGACCAAAACTGGAATGTACAGACATTATATGATCCTCTCACAAGAAAAAAAAAACGTTTCCAAATTGGAAAGAATACAGAAAATAGCAACTAAGGTGGTGCCAGATTTGAAAAATCTAATGTACAAGAAAGTGTTAAATGAAATACAATTGAGAAAACTTAACGAGAGAAGAGAAAGGAGGAATTAATTACAATATGTAAATTGATGAACAACCTGGAGGAAGCAGATCGAAAAGATCTTATATTGAGAAGAAAAAGAGAGGCTGTATATATGAAGGGACACAAGAAAAATTGTGAAAAGATTTTTGCTTGAACGACACAAAAAAGTACAGCTTTTCCCAGAGAAGTAGATACTTAATTGAAAGAAAGGTATTAATGGCAAAGAATGAACAACAACTAAGGGAAAGGGTGGATAAATATAGATACATAGACAGGACCACACGAGTATAGCTCAAACCCTATACACTACAACTAGACACACACACACACACACACACACACACACACACACACACACACACACACACACACACACACACACACACACACACACACACACACACACACACGAGAGTAGGGTTGCTGTTCATACTTTCCTGTTGTATGTGCAAGGTCACCGCTCTTTGACCTATGTATTTCTTTTCATTAAGTGAACAGGAAGTTCAGTGTAAAAGAGACCATTCCAAATATTTTCACCTGGCCAAGGAATCAAATTCTTGGCCTCATCACTGTCAAATGATCATGGTGAATATTGTTATCCAACATTTTTTTGTAACAGTTTGTGATTATTGTATTGTTGGCACTTCTCAAGTACCTCTTCTCTTTCTTAACCATTTTTTATTGTACTTATTGTTTGCCTATGTCTCTCAGCCATATGTCAGAGTGGCTCTCTGTGGATATGGTTATGTTTTCTTTTCATCCTCTCAAAATTTGCATGCATTCTTTTTTTTTCATAATCATGGCACTTTGCTGGAGGTAGCATGTAGGAGTCTTAAATTGTTCATGATGATGAAGGAAATAAAAACCAATAAAGGTTTTGAATCCACATATTTATTGTATGTGTAACACGTAGTCTCACTTTGTGCAGAGTGCAAGACAGATGTGCAAGATGCAATACAAAGCATCTGCAAAAATCTGTTGTGAGGCTGAATATTTCTACATATGATGGGCATTATGAAAGATCACTGACTTTTAACAGTGAAAAAATATTTAGATTACATTGACTCTAATCATGTTGCCTCTTCCAAGTAGTTCCCTTGAATGGTGGGCCAGTGGTCCTATTGCTTCTCCCACAACCTGAAACATGTGGAAGTGTTAGTAGTGAGATGTTGAGCATGTAGTGCATTTCTGCCTGAATGTTCTTGATGTCTTAGCCAGTCAAAGATGATGTGAAGAGGTTAGAATGTACTGAATAGTGCACGGTGATGTGAATGTACACTGCTACTGTGAAAGATGACCCAACAAGTGACAAATTACAAAGCAGACCTGGAACTGAGAGTATTTGTGAAGCAATAATAATGAGTAAATTACATTGGTTTGGCCATGTGGCGAGAATGAGGGGAGTGGGCTGCATGTGTGAAACATTTTAAGATGGATAGCAAACAAGTAGACCAAAGAACACGAGATGAAATCCTGAGGATCTAGAAAGTAAAATAATTGCATATCACTGTGTGGCTTGGTGAGCTGCCATTAGATGACACAAACTGCTCCATAGGAACACAGAATCTAATGTACAAAACAAGGATAATGTCATCAACTTGTCACCCAAGTTGACCTTCATTTTTGGGGAACAGAAATAATTCAAAAGTAGTAAGGCTGGATGAATAGTGGGTGAGAGGCAATGGCTTTGTTATTTTTAACCAGAGATTGATACATAAAAAGTATTGTGGGATATTTCATCATCACGATGTAGTAATCAGTTGTGTGTTCACTTTTATAGGGTTGTTTCCTCATTAAAGCTTCACTCTAACGCCTCAGGACCTTGATCTAAAAGTTTTTATTTGTTGAACCTTCAGGAATGAACTAGTATAGTGAAAAATTCCTTCCTTGTCAAAGTAATAGATCAGCATACTGTTGACATTGTTTTTGCCTTGCTTTCTTTGATTATAGTGAATGAAGACTCTGCCTGGGATGACTGCTCCTTCGATTCAGAGTTATAGGCAGAAAACCAGCCTTCATTTGAAACCTTGGAAAAGAAGTTCAGATTGTTTCAGATAATATTTTGGAACTCCTTGCGCACAATGAGCTCTGTTTCTGTGTGAACAAAGGGAATATGAATTTGACAGCAATTGCCTCATGCTGAGTTCCTCTGTTTCATTGTGCTGCTGACCTAAACCATATGACACACCAACGGAGTCTACCAAAACATTGGTTATTCTAAACTGACATTTGCTTACATGTGATTCAGGTGAAGCAATCAAATAAGTTGCTTCTGTCCATGGTGTCATGACCAAATGCCTGTTTTAACTTTTCATGGTTGTCTGATGTGTGTGTGGTGAGTTCAAAGCAGAACTTAATGCTTACATAAAGCTTTTTCAATTCTACCATAGAAGAACCATGATGACATGGTGTTAAACTATCTGGAATGCTAAAGCAACCAAAATTTATTTCAGGATAAAGTATTCATAAAATCATAAAGATATTTGTTTGATGCCTTACCCACCATTTTCAGACACTAGCGGAGCTGTCTGTATGATGGCCACCAATGTTTAGTTTTCACTGTGGCCATTCAATGGAGTATTAGTGTTACCTCATTGGTTACCCCTCTCCTGAATTACCAGACAAGATGAAAAATAAGCAAGCAAGTGTAAACATGTGTTAACTTTTAAACAGTAGATATGCATATGCAGATATCTAAAGAAAGGCAAGTTGTCATAATTCAATGCAGGAATACAACATTAGTTCAACAATTTTAATGCATTTTGCAACAATAGTGATCATTCATCTGGCAAACACAGTCATTTATCTAATAAATTAGATTGTCAGCTTATGTTTTCCCTCATTTTGACCATTGGATGTGTGGGTTGGTGGTGTTCTCCACCTTATGTATTGGAGAGTGAAGCTGTCCTTAATGCGACACAGATGCATTACCAATATGTTTAGCACTGGTCACTCAGATGATCAATAGTGTATGTCAATCAATCAGTCACCCTTGCTAATATATGTGTACATCAAAGCTCAACCAACATGAAAACTCAGTGAACCTAACATGCAGTTTTCCATGGATCCCAGATCACTGGTGTTCCTCTGTCTATCTCCTCATAAAAAAAAAACCTTTCATCAAGCCATTAACACTAAAGCACAAACGATGCCTTTGAAAACAGTGAGTACATGCACCACCATCTCACTAAGTGTAGTGGTCCATGACACACCAGAATGAGTCCACGCTGTTGTCTTGCAGTACTCCAAGCAGATGTTTGGGAGCTTTTGGTTTGCACCCTATGTGTTTATTTATAAGACTCTGTTATTTTACTAGGAAAGCCCAGTCATGGCAAGGAATTGTAGATGAGGCTCAAAGAGAAAGGCTTCCCATCAGTCAGCCAAGCCTTCATGGTATTTAGACATTACTGTTGCTTCTTTGCCAACACAAATGCTTGATACAGACACCGGCTTGAGGTAGTGTGAGTGTGGATGGCACATTTATAATTCTTACATTTTGTGTATTGTTTTTGATGTTCTATTAATACTTAATTGATTATTGGTTGGTGGTGGGATCAAACCAGGACATTACATACACCAATATCTTTCATTCCTTTCATTATTCAATTTGTTCTAATTAGTGTTCAGTACAGGAATACATGCTTGCTAAACATCGATAACAGACACAATTGGTCACCTCTGGAACAGCGGCTAACATTATGTGTTCATGTTTCTTGCTTTTTCTGGCTTAATCCTTTCTATGTGGACGAAGGACTGTGGACTGTTAAATGTACTTTTGAGGGCTGAGAACAATATTTAGTCTCCTGCTCATGAGATCATGTCTGCTTCAGAAGTTAATGAATTGAGGATTGAAAACAGGAGAGGACAAATTTATATAACTACATTCATTTGCATATCCATATGTGTACCAGAAAAATGTTTGATACAGTATTTCCTTTCTAATTATAGGAGTTGGGTTCCTGACTATGTTGGTTTTTAAAACTACTGAAACGTGATTGGATTTATGGGAAATGAGAGTTTAAAAGTTAAAGTCCTAAATGGAATTATATATTAAAGTTAAAGTCCTAAATAGAATGCTATATTAAGTCGTAAGAGTCCAGAGAAGAAATGCCTTGGATATTATGATATTTATTTCAATGTAAATAATTAATATATCACACGATATTGCATTTTCCTCTGTGTGTGAGGATTGAAGTACATGAAATAAATGTAGTTACTTGAACAGCTCATAGATGTAAACACTATGTTTTGAAATCATCATCGTTGTTTTGAAAGGCTCCATACATGCTTGCTTGAGTCAGTCTTGTTCACTTGTTGGTGACCCGTATGATGAAGATGATGATGACAATGATGTTATAAAAGTTGTGGGCATGGCAAGGGATTCACAGTTACAGTACTCATCTCTTGTCTTCTTGAGTTTAAAGTGGGTTATTGGCCCACTTTCTGGATCAGTGGTACGTTGTGTCATTAAGCTTGTGACAAGTGGTTATGACTGATACCTCAGATACTCATTTACCAAACAACCTTGCAGGGCAGATGACGTTGGTTGGGCATTGATGGGCAAGGGCACAGTTCAAAGCTAGACACTAATGGGTTATGAGATGAACAGCCAGTGGAGTTAAACCTGTACACTGTGACATCACTACTACTGATGTCATGTTAGAATGAAGGGCACTGGCTGTGATGTTTGCCTTAAATGGAAATATTGTCTGGGCAGGACATTGTTGAGCCACTGATTCCTGGCAACAGTACAGGTACTCTCCTCCTCCGTTCTTGGGTGCATTATCTGGCGTGTGCTTACCTCACCTTTCTCTATTCCCTTCACACCTCACTCATTGATATAACTCATTCTCCTAATCTGCCATTCCTAAAACAATGAAATATCCTCAACTCATATCACAGTCCATTCATGTTCATGGCAGGCTTTTATTTTTCGTACTAGTATTGCTAAAAACTCCTTTACCACATGAGGCACTTTTCTGTCTCTCCTTAACCAAGTGGGGCTACTGATAGCTGGTCAAGCTTATATAGTGTGTCTCTGAGGAACACTGGGCTCATTTGAATCTCAAAAATGACTACTCATGTTCTGATGTCATTTTATAGGTTATCAGTAGTGTGAGTGGAGTGTAGACCTTGTGCTCTTTATATTAATGTTTAGGCTTGCTTCACATGAGCAGTTTTTTCCTATGCGGTAGGCTGTAAAGAAGGCATGTCTTCACACAAGCATTTTTTTTTCCCATGTGGTAGGATAGCCATGCGGTAGGCTGTAAAGAAGGCATGTCTTCACACAAGCGTTTTTTTCCTACACGGTTTGTCTGCAGCAGTGCTGATCAATTTGTAATTTCAATTGCTATGCATAAGAAACATTTTCCTTTGCTCGTAGAAAATGAAACTAATGCAAGTATATATCCGCATGAACACTGAACACAGGAAATTATAGATACTAGATATTATGTGCTATCTATTATATCAAACTAAATATTTTGCTAAACTAAGAAGATACAGACATTCACACACATATGTATATACCATTAAACATTATGTAAATATCTGTATGTTCATGGTGATGCAAACTATTTACTTTTATTCTGGTCGATTATAACATTCGGAGAACCTATACTTCCAAATCATAGAATGACAATAGAGAATGATCTGTTATTATGTAGTGTCCACTTGGTATACTGTCAAATAAGTGGAGAATATTTCATCGACCGATGAATGTTCATATTGACTCTGGTGTTGACATTGTGAAACCTGTTGTGTGTTGCACAACTATGTTCACCAGAGGAATGAATACAACTTTAATGATACTTTAGCAACCACAGGACTTAAACACTGTGAGTTAGGAAGAGGATTGCAGGGTGGAAGGTAGACCAATAAAATCAGGGATACAGATGAACCACAACTGCCATGCGGGAAATAATCGTCCATCTGAAGTGCTCCATAGCCTTCAGCAGTATTCTAGAACGCTCACTGTTGGTTTAGCAGTACATGCAGCGGCTGAATCTCTGCCGTGCGGGAATTTAGCTGTGTGGGCACTGTGTCAAGGGTCTCATTAAACTTAATTGATTTCTATACCGGATGGTTTTCCCTTGTGGGAGAAAACCAATCGTGTGAAGCGAGCCTTAATTACTTAGTGATTTTAAGGTAAGCATTAACTTTGTTATGTACTATATACAGAATTATTCAGACAAAACTCTTTGAAATTAATAGGTATGATATTCAACCAAATGTATGTGTAAACACATTATAATTGTTCTTTAGGTGTAGATTCATAACAAACTTCATAATGTACTCTTCAAACTACATAATCTGTCTTTTTATAATGTGTGTAGTTTCAATCAAAATAGTACCAATGAGGGTGTACCTTGTGGTTAATTCCTGTGTTCTTCAAGTCAACTTTGTCATCTATGCCGCCTAGGTTTCCTTACAGTTTTGGCCTCAAAAAAGTGAAAGTGAGGTGTTCTATGAATCACATTTAATGATATTCATATAGTATATATAATGAAAAGTTTTATTCTTAGTATTCATTTTCACATACCCTATATCAATGGAATAAACACTCAGAAAACCTAGCGTACCCTTATATTGGTAATTTCATACAAACTTTCTGATGGGTGGCACCAAAACATCCCAGAATCTTCACAAATTCCATCTCCTTGAGTTATCTATAAAATGTCACAGACCACCATTGTAACAAGTTTAAGATCACCATCTAAAATCAGTAAAACGATAAAATATGTTTGTACTTCTTCAGTGATGATCAGCGTTTCATCAGTGCTGACTATGTGTTTGAGGTGAAATTCTAAAAGTGAAAACTGTCAGATGACATTCATTTCTCTCTTTGCATTGTGATTCCCAACACACTTCTAATATATTCTATTGGGTTTCAGTTCATTATTGAACTTTATTTTACAGGTAATGAGTGTTTTCATGTTATTTTTCATCAAACTATATTCTAAGATTATATGCAAATGCCACAAATTGAGTTTGTCTATAAACAACAACAAATAATAGTAATTGGCCTAGAGCAACTAGAATACTTTGTTGGCTGAATGATATATGTAAAGAATAAGAATTTATCTTTATCTATCTATCTATATACTCAGCTAATCCCCTTAAAAGGGGTAGTTTAGACAAGGCACATTGGGTTCAGGGAGATATTACTCTTCCCTCCCCGTCTGTGTCCGGTCTTTTTATAAGAGGGAATACAGAGGAGAGGCTACCTAGACCCCTCGCTCTATCACTCTTGGTTGCCTTTTACAACCTGCAGGGAATACAAAGGTAGTATTCTTATAGCCACAGGTTTGATATCTCCCATACATGGGGTTAGTCGAGACAAGGTGTCTTCAGAGGGTTTGGAGATAATTTAATCTCCTCTTCTACACTATGTTTCATAGTGACAAATACAATACAGAAGAGTGGCTCCCCAGCCCTCTCGCTCCATCCCTTTTAGTCTGCTATTAAGACAGAGAGAATAAGGTGGCAGTATTCTTCCAGCCTGGCTGATGTGGGGCCAGGCCGGTTTCCCCACCACAGTGATGTAGAATGTAATAATAAGCATAAAAAAAGGAAACTATAATTAAGTACACCTCGCTGGGAGGCAAGAGCCATGCAGTTTCCAAGATTTTTGTGTGTTGGGCTGCATTGGAGAACACAGGAATTGAATCATATCATGAGCCAGTTTGTGCATTCTGTAGGATTATTTATTGTATTATGGTTGATCTGAAGAAAATCATAACAAAATACCAAGTACTATTTAGTAACTTGTTTGCTGTATCATTGGTCACATTTGATCTTTTCTCTGAATGTCTTTATAATGTATGATGGAATGCACCTCATGTATATAAATGAGCACTTTAATTATTAGTGTATGAAAATGTATATTAGGAAGATATTTCCTTAATATTTAATTTTATTTTTTTTTACCATTTAAATTTCTCATTTAAATGTGTATTGAAAGATAGATGCAGGGCATTATAAAATGCTTCAAAAATCTTGATGTACATTTAGTTGTATAAAACTACTTCCTGCCATACATATATAATGAACTTTTAAATAGAGTGAGCTTTAAATAGAGTGAGCAAAGAAATAATGTGAGGTCAGGTCAGGTCAGGTGAGGTGAGGTCAGGTTAGGTAGTCAGTAACAGGTCTTGCCTCAGTGTTTTTTTAATTAAATACAGGACTTATGTTTAGTGATTGATTGATTGATTTTTTTTTAGCATAAGTGAGTTTTCAGAATGCTTGGTTCCAAATTATATTGGTTTTATTAATTGGCAATGAGCTTGGTAATTATTGGAATGTACAAACAAATAACATAATAAGACCATTTAATTTATAGTAATTCTGTATTAAATGAACAGCTTAAAATAATAGCTGAGGAAATACATTTGTGTTATGCATTACCTACTATGGAAATAAATAACTACACATATAATAATAGGATATATAACTAATTTTTTTTATTATGTTTAACAAACGATATTGACCAATGGTAAAAATACAGGAAATGAGCAAACACATTAGTTAAATGTTTATATCATTAGATGAATATATTCTACTTTTGAAATGAACAATTATGTATTTGAGTGAATTGTGAATATGGTTATGGTGAAGGTTGGGTAAAGCTTAAGCTCACACACCTGTATAATTATATGCATAATTATGCGAATGACAGAGGTCTGACCACAACTGTTTAAATATTACAGGATAATACTGAAATAACATCTTTAAGTTAGGCCAGAGATAAGTGTTAAAGAAGGGACAATAGTGTATCACATTATTTATTTTAATGAGTTGCATATCAAGTATAACTGTGATGAGCACCAAGCAGAGTACAGGTATGACAAAACCAAAGCTAGTATCAGGCCACTTGAAGGAGGAAAACACAGGGTGAATGTGACCACAGCATTTGTGACTCGTTGTAATGGTTTCTGTCCAGGCTTGTCAACCTCTGCTACTTAATGACTACCTAAACAGTGATCAAGTGTACATTGTTCTATAATATTCTATGTCTCATTGACAGCTATTGATTATGGGACCATATATGTTACTTTTACTATTTCTTGACTAAATCAGTATTTTTATTTTTACAGACATAGTACATTCATAGTACGTCGTCTAACTGATTTATATTTTTTTCTATATAATGGACATATTAGTTAGATACACAATGCAACAGGTGTCAGAAGATGACATGGGTGTAAGTAACACCCTGTGATTATGCTTTGAGTGGTAAGTTAAGTGAACTGAAGGACTGAAATGAGTGAATCTGTGAATGAATACATATATACATGAATCTTTAAAAAAGAGATTGAAATCTTGTAGGAGAGTAAGATGAAATTATGAATAATGAATGTGAATATTTGTCAAAATGTTCATGGGTATTTATGTTCATAAGTATATTTCAGTGAAGTACTGAGAATGAGGAAGGGCAGTAATTGTGGCTTTATAATAACAAAGGTCATTGTAGTGACTTAAACTTTATTTTGATGGTTTGTGAAGTGTAATTGTGTGATAGTGTTGCAACTGTTTTTGTTGCAAATATGAATACATACCAAGGATAAAAAGTAATGTGATTTGATTTTGTTTTATAATATTATTTCCATAGCAGGGAGTAGTAAACATTAAGTATTGTACAGATGAAAGATGCAACACTCTTGGAAATGTTGTAGGTATATGGAGATGAAGCAATGTGTTGATATGTGTGAGTGTTTTTTGCTATCATGTCAGGCAATTAAAAGACATCAAAAATTATTTGACTGGATTTTCCAGCAATTCACGGTAGTCAATTAAAATACAGTTGAGGAAATACTAATATTTTTCTAATGAGTTTGACTTCTTGTTTTGGATACTGTAAGTCCTGGTTCAATGTGCTGAAAGATGAATTTCTGTGAAAAGGATGTATCTAAGTAATTTAATTAAATTTGTTGTAGAAATATTTTTTTCTTTAGTGTATCAGAAGCAATATATGTATATATATATATATCTTCTATATTTTGAAAGAACATTTGATAATACAGCTATTTTTAGGTTTTCTTAATACATGAGGTTCATGAATGTGTATCTGTGTAAGTTGTATTTGGATAGTGCAACTCTTTTTGTATCACCTCATAACATTATGTTCATGAGATAAATAACTAAATAATATGAACACCAGTATAACAATGAATGAAAAGAAGATAAACATTATATCACTCAAGGAATATATGGAATACATAGGTGAAATTTGTCGATGATGAAGTCAGAAATAGATGAAAATTGAAATTCCCTAGTGTTTACCATAAAGTAATTCGCATTGGATTGACAGACAAAGAAGTAAACATGGTCATGGTTGATAGTATGTTTGTAATTCAACATAAACTGATGCAAAGAGTGATCTATCTATCTATCTATCTAGATCTATTTATATACCAATATATAATTCTCCTGAATGGGGGTAGCTGAGACAAGGCATATACGCACACCCATGCATACATACACACTCCTCTCACTTAGCCCATAGAACCCTACAGTGATATACTATATAAACTAAATATACAACAAAACTGCACTTCCCTTTATGGCTTCTTGAAGTTAACTCAGAGATCACACTTCTGTAAATGAACTCAGTCAAAAGCAGTGTAAGTGATACTGTTGAGATTGCAGGACTAATGTTAATTGCACAGTTTTACTTTGTTTTAGAAATGACAGAATATTGATCCTTGTGATAGATAAATTCCATGAACCAATTGCAGGAAATTCATCCGAGTCATGTCAACAAATATATACGTATGTAAGTGACTTGTGTAAAAGTAACATGATTATAACTACTATTTCCCTTTATATAATAATTTGTTTAATATTGCATTATTGTAGAAAGAATACTATTAACAGGAAGATATTGAACAAAACAAATGAAGGTCAATGAAAGTTGAAAATGGTGAAACAGGTATTTGACTTTAATTCTTGAATTTTGAACATGAAAGGTATGTGATGATATTGATCAACTGTGTTAACCATGGCAGTATGCATTTGTATACCAGAAATACCAGTTTTGAGGAAAAGTCTGGCCGTCCACCGTTCACTGACAGTTCACTGACAGGAGACTGGTACAAGTGCAGAGAGTGTATAAAGAGAGTTGTGCTCAAGGCTGTAATAGGAAATTAGGGCTAAACTACCAAAGATTATTTTAGCTGTTATAAGGAGTGAGAGGGAATATCAAGGTCTGAAGTGACTTATTAAGTCAACACTTGTTTATGAATTAACAAAATTCTTCTTGCAAGAATTGTATGACAGATTCCAAAGGGATGTATTGGATTGATGTTAACCTCGCACTTAATTGATGATGCCACCACTTTTATTGTTTTATATATATATATATATATATATATATATATATATATATATATATATATATATATATATATTTATATATATATATATATATATATATATATATATATATATATATATATATATATGTATATATATATATATATATATATATATATATATATATATATATATATATATATATATATATATATATATAATCACTCCAGTAGTTTGGTATACATAGTCGTTGTCCCTTTATTGAATTATATATGTGTACTTTTATCAGAGCAAGCTAAATGTATTTTTGATGACATGTAAATTTGTGAATAGTAGGTTACTATGTTAATGATGGTATGCCAAAGTGAGTAGCAGTATGAATATAAATAACAGTTATTAACATGCAATTATAAATTTTCTTGAAGTATACTTATCACGTATATGGACATGGTTTGTTTTATTTAATGAATCCTGAAGAATAGACATGAGTAACACTAATATCTTCCTAATTCAGTGGAAAAACAAATCTGAACCATTTTTGTATCTCCAGTACCCTAGGTGAAGTGTGTTGCACTAAGTGGAAATAGAAACGCTTCCCCTGTCCTTAGTGTTACTTAAAGGTGCAACTTGTCACCCTCTTGATGACTTCAATTTGTTATACAACACAAGTGAAAACTAAACATAACTTTAACATATGAAAGGAGGAAGGAAATTTACGACAGTATTTAATTATGTTATGTGTGAGGTCAATTTGTAGAGTAATATGTATACGTTTACATATAATATGGTGTAATGTAGCTTGTAGTTTTATGGAATAGAGGGCGGAGCTTTCATGAATTTCTTCCACATCCTGGATACTATTTTTATTTCTCTCTCTCTCTCTCTCTCTCTCTCTCTCTCTCTCTCTCTCTCTCTCTCTCTCTCTCTCTCTCTCTCTCTCTCTCTCTCTCTCTCTCTCTCTCTCTCTCTCTCTCTCTCTCTCTCTCTCATTACAATTATTGCAAAAAATTAATCTTTACTGAATGACTGTATCAGTTACACTATTTCCATCTCATGGTGGTAGTCTTACAAAGAGGATGATTAGGATCAAACATTTTTTTGTTTTAGTGGAGATGGCATTGCCTTCATAAGTGTGAGCAGGCACAGTAAGTACTGGGTAACTTTCCCAGTGGATCGACAGCTAGTTACTCAGGTATGTGTTGGCTTTCATTTGTTGTACATTTGCTTCTCTTGGTAGTAATGGAAGAAAACTAGATTAAACATAATTTTGCAAGTTTGATAAGTCTCCCTAATACATGTGTTTCATATGAACTCTGAAGTCTGGCGCTCCTTTCTTTCATTAATTAACTTCCTTAACCATGCTCTTCAGTTTTCTTGATTTAATTGTTTAATCTAATAAATCGAGTGCAGAAGTAGTAGTTATAATATTCCCTGACTATTCAACACATATCTGATATCTCCTACATGTGAAATTGCTAGGTAGTCGTTAACTACTACTACTTTATACTGATATGCTATACTACTACACTATTGTAACCACATTGTTATTAATATTCCTTATTATGCAGTATTCGGAACTAGTTAGTACGAGTATGCACCAAGTAGATCATTGTGTTTGTGTACACATAGACTCTACATGAGGTTTAGTGTTATAATTATGATTCTATTTGAGTATTGCGTGGAAGGAACATAGAAAACGGAACACAACAAGACCATGCCAGCTTTGTTTACACTCCCCAGCTGATCTGTCACGTGACTCGATGGAGGCGGGGCTGACCCAGCTGATCTGTCACGTGACGATGGGGGCGGGGCTAAGGCAACACCTACTTTTCGCTGCCTTATTAATTCTGCTTACCCTTTGATACTGTTATATTGCAGGTGAATTCCACGATTGTATGCACCCTTAAAATCAACTACTAAAACCCCTGACCCTAATGCTGAATGTAGTGATAGTTTTAATGCAGTACGACAAGTTTAGTGGGCGGAGTTTAAGGGATGGCGACGTACGACAACTGATCGATGGGTTTGAGAACAACAGAAAAGGTGGTCACATTTCATTACTTTGCCATGTAACTATATAATGAGCATTATTAATCTGTGGTCTAGCCACTATACCACACAGGAAAATATTGGTTTGAATTGTAGGTATTAAAGAGTGTATGTTTGTTGGTGAAGTGTGACGTCATGGGCTCAGAAGGTCGCCATTGTGTGTAGTGTTGAGTCGCACCAAGTGAAGCTCGTCATTGGGGGTGGATTTAGGGCTTGTTAGCCCTATTATACTAACCAAGATGTCATCACCAAGTGCAGGAAAGCGTCGCATGGATACGGATGTGATCAAACTGTATCCTTTTAGGTGTAAATACGTTAAAACGGGTGTCCATGCTGAAGTGTACTGTATGTGTTGTTAGCCAGGAAGAAGGTCCGTGTTGAGGGACACTTACTCAAGGTACTGTATATATACACACACAGGTCTGTAGCACCACCATAACACAGGCTACACCTTACTACAATGGTACCAAGAGTGGGCTGCACGAACAGTTGGAAGCAAGTGATGTTTCCTTGACAATTTATACGAGGAAGTAAATTGTTGTTGCGAATGTAATTTCAATCTCAGAATTATAATTAGGCACCAAATAGTGCAACGCTTATTTAATGAACTTAAACAGAACATAAGCTTGTAGTGCAACTCATGGGATTTTTTTTAACACATTTAAATGAACATATTTCTTTGTTGAGTATCAGGTTGAAGAATGATGAGCTTTGTTTATGTTCTTTGTGATTACTCGACTTTGTGTTGGCAGGCATTCAAAACATGAGTAGTAATAACCTGAACTATTCTACATAACGTTTATTGATATATAATGAAACTATTACAGTAGTAACCAGACTGTCTCACTGTGACTCTTACGTCTTGTTGAACTCACTATTATAATTATAAATATTAACATTGCTTAATGAAACACTGCACATACACATATTGCCCCTTTTATATTTTCTACTTAAGGGTTCATAATTAATATATTTACGTAACACTTAGTCAGTCACCTGTTATTACAATGTAAGGTGCGTGTGTGTGTGTAGGTGTGTTTCTCAAGGCTTGAAGTGACGTGTTTATCTCCACAATGCCAGGTAGTGGGATTAACTAAGGGCACGTGATGAATTGTTTGCAGATTACATCCAATGGTAGCAATGTTAGGTGTGTAGGGTGGACTTTTATTGTTTGTTACTCACTTGTCTTTGTCTCAACCTTCATTGCCTGGTGTTGTAATGAAGTGTTTCACCTTGAGGGATCATTTCAGCGTATTGTCCTGTTCAGGTTACCAATGCTGTGTATTTCAAGAGGTTATAATACTTTCATTGATGTGACTGGAAAGAACATGACATTATTATTACAGCACAGCTAAGTTCAAAGTTATTTTCATCTAATTGCTGTGATCGTGAAATGTTAGATAGTTTGGCTGATGTATTTGAAGCATTCATTCCTCTTCCTCCCATACCAAGTAAATGATAAACTTTACCTTCAGTCCGCATCACATAGTGACAAAACTTCATTGAGTAGTAGTTTGTGAGGTGAGCTTCCCAGTAAAGTTTGAGAGCTGGGTAATCCTGATGTGTACAGTTGTCTCTATTTCTTCAATTTCATGACTGACACCTCTTCATCCCTCCATTTGCATTAAACTTTAACCTCTGATGGGCAGGTATGATAGTATTCCTAGTGGGTGAGGTTTGATCTTCATGAACCACTAGGCTAGTATAACCACGTACCCAGTTGTGGTTCCTCCGTGATAACATTATTTAGTGAACTCATTTCCATAATGTTAGTATATCTGGGTACCACTTTGGTATGAAAATAACCATAACAAATTACAACAACTCCACTAGATGAGCCGAGTTATAAAGTATTGTTGAAGATGACAATGTGAAACTGTTTTAGGAGTTCATTCTTATTACTGAATATTTTTAGCGAAAACTTTATGTTGTGTAGTGAAGTTGATTATTCTAAAATGATGTTGAATATTCCATTTCAAAAGTTATACCAACAATAGGGCTATCATCATCATCAGCTCCTATGACTACTGTGGGACAAAGGCTTCCATTAACCTTCTCCACCCATCTTTATCATCTGCCTGTATGTTCCAGGCCAACCAAGCAACACTCAATATCCCACAGTTCCACCTGTTTCTATGTCTGCCCTGCCTTCTTCAAGCACACATTGGTTACCATTATTTTTGGTTTGGTATATACTAGTCAGGTGGGAAGACTGGCATTTGATGGGTGTATTCAGCACACATGAGTCCCAATTCTTGCATGTTTGGTTGCACAGAGGACCATGTGCAAACCCAGGATGGCTTTGTATACTCCTAAACCAGTGTCACATTACCTGCAGCTGCATTCCCATCTATTATGTCACATTATTTCCTTGCATTGGTATTTATAACTTTGATTGCTTGAAGAAAAAAAACTCCTGAAGGTCGTCAAGTTATTGCTTCAGATATGTCACAAACTAAAGAATATGACAAGTATTGTATGCATGATTACATTAATTATTGTATACCATGTTTAATTTATTGTTTACATTTCTATGTTTATCACCACATCCTCAGACACAATGGCTTCATTGAATGGATGTGTATCTATGGTTGTAACTTTGGTGCATGCTGGTGTTGTTCTACTTCCTTTAGCACCAGACGTAGATCTGTGTTTGTTATGTCCTTGCTCCGTACTGCTATCACCACACTTCCTTCACACATCACTCTAGAAGTAACATCAAGTTGTTCCCTAAGGGGTAGTTGACAGTCGTATCAGCTACAAGTGGCCAGTAGA
Organism: Cancer borealis; assembly: GCA_036785275.1. Taxonomy (NCBI): domain Eukaryota; kingdom Metazoa; phylum Arthropoda; class Malacostraca; order Decapoda; family Cancridae; genus Cancer; species Cancer borealis. The sequence continues at coordinate 16,738 of JAXIVD010001474.1, read as the reverse complement.
GGCTGTTGATATTCTTATGTTTAAGGAAGTAATGCTATTTTGAAGGCTGGAGGAGATCAGTTACCATGCATGAAGGCTGCTTCAAGCCCGCTGGGAATGACATCAGGTTCTTGCTTACGAATCATACTGTTTACTTGTTTCTCAGACATGTGATTAAGTATCAAAAATAATAATAAATAAACAATATATATATATATATATATATATATATATATATATATATATATATATATATATATATATATATATATATATATATATATATACATACATATGTATTCAAGAAAAGTCTGTATTCAGTCCTTCTGAAAAAGAGTTTTGATGTTTGTTCCAAAATATCTTATGATATAGAAAGGAAACTTCCTTTTATAAGTCATTTCTAAACATATATGGAGAAAATATTTATATCAGGTTCACCATATGGCCAGAGGTTCATTGTGTCCTGAAATGTTGACACAAGACATGCACAGCATAGCCACCCAAGGCCATTGTGTTCAAATGTGTTTTTGAAGCTAATTGTTTTTTCCCTTATTTAATTCAAGCATTGTTTGTATTACATTTTGGCTTGCATTGCAAAACATAAGAAATAACATTCCTTGCTGTATTTATTTGTACTTATCTGAAGTGTTATATTATACAAGCTGCATATTCAAATCTTGTGCAGACATGGAAGAGAGAGAGAGAGAGAGAGAGAGAGAGAGAGAGAGAGAGAGAGAGAGAGAGAGAGAGAGAGAGAGAGAGAGAGAGAGAGAGAGAGAGAGAGAGAGAGAGAGAATACTAAATATAAGCAAGGAATTGTGTATATGTATTTATACATATACAGTAATGGGTGTGTGTATACTTGCCTTGTCTTGGCCACCCCCCCTGTGGAAGGATAACAGCCTGGCATATAGATAGATAGATTACATATATAATTGCTTACATATTCTGGTCACAGTTTAATGCTTACTCTTTTGTGGATTGTATCGTAATTAGTAACCAATCAACTGGCGGTCCATCAATACCTTTGAATGATAATTTGGTGAGGTTTGCATCTACATCCTGTAGCTGAGTACTGTATTTGTTTCCTTGTCGTGGTGTTGTTACAGTAGTGGGCTGAGAATGGAGTGGCAAGCAAGGGATTCATAGGGACTATGGAAACTGGAATGGCTGGGAACCTTTGGTGTAGATTAGTAATCTTTCCAATCACGTCATATAACGTCTTAGCAACATAAAGTGAATATGAGTGATTGTAGATTTGCACTGAGTTAGTATTAATGTTTTCAAAGTAGTCAGTCAATGCTCCCATTACAGTTCAGCATGACTGGCTGGCTGTTCCTGAAGTCATGAGTTGATGTATCATTTATAATGTAGTTTATTCCACAGTGTTATGAAAGTGAGTAGGTGTTGATAACAAGTTGTGAGCTACTTCCTGATTCTTTTCCGCCTGTATAACCTAGTTGTAGTATACAGGGCCTGCGCTACACTGGTGGGTGTCTATCATTTTTGCACCAGGCTGCAAGGTTGTGTACATCCATCCACCAAGCAGCATGACAACTGTGCTCATGCCTCATAGTGAAATTGCTATTATTTGCAGAAAATTGCATTACACAATACATGCTCCTTATAGTTCCAAATTATAGTAAGTTGTACTAATGCAACATTTTTCTTTTTTCTTTTCGAGGGCATAATCAGGTGTTTTTTCCTTATTGAATATCTTGTTGAATAAATGTTGACAGCATTTAACATGTAAAAACTACACACGCAGGAGTCTAGCGATTTTGGCAACGCATTGCACGAGGTGCCGTGAAGCTTTTTCCTTAGCGATTTTAACAAGGCTCAGCGCACCTACGCATCTGTTATAAGTGTGCACTCTACCTTGTCCTGTCCTAGGGGGTTCTTAGCAGCTGTAGTTAAGCGGGAAAGCTTTCTTTCCAAGAATATTGAACTCGTACTATTGCATATGAGTGATGACAAGGTCCGTAGATGATCATCTTGACTAATATGACTGAGTAAGGAGTTATGCGTCATTATGAGTGTTAGGTGAGTTGTGTTGACGGAAGCTGCTATGGGTGATGTATGGCTATGATAAGTGTTTTGCTGTTTATATCAATAAATCATTAACTGGTAACTGGCTTCCCGTCATCCGCGTGTTCACGCAATGAGAAAGTAGGTTCAAATCTGTGTTGGGAGGAAGCACGAGCGACCACTGGTGCCGTGTGCCCACCAACCTTCCTTAACACTATGTAAGGCCATGGTCAGCATGTGTTGAGGCATTGCTTGGTGAGTGTGTTGTTTTATGTTAGCAGCACAGCTCGTACGTCAGCCAGCAGGGCCGTGCATTATTGACTCGCTCCACAAGAGTTCAGCACATGGTTCAGTGTGGCAGTGACAGGCGCAAGGAAAGTGTGTCGCGCCCGCAGTGTCGTCGCCGTTTGCGATGACGATATTTTTTATTGCGCCAGGCATTGTGTGAAGGCTATTATGCAACAAACACAATGATGGGTGCGGCCATCACTAAATATATGAGGTTCCTTCAAAGTGTTCTAACACACCATCCTAATGCTAATGTAGTGTACTTTTGTATTAGTATTACCTTAGTATATAATTAGGTGTAATTATATGTGTGTATTTTGATGTTCATTCCTTGGCACTTCCTGGAGGGGGTGTCAGTGTCAGAAGAATCTCCACTTGCTGCTATCCATGCTCATTATTCCTACTGACTCCAGCCTCTCTCTCTCTCTCTCTCTCTCTCTCTCTCTCTCTCTCTCTCTCTCTCTCTCTCTCTCTCTCTCTCTCTCAAGTGGTTGCCCATAGCATCCGTAATGCTTTTACTTGTCTATACTTTATGTTATTGCGTTCATATTATCTTGCACAGGATGAACATTTCTCTATCTTCTCTTTTGCACAATTCCTTCCTTCCTCCCTTAACACACCTACCCAACCTTCCCAGTACACTTTCATCACTCTTGTCATCCATTCTGTTCACAACTCAGGCACCTCGTACATGACTCCTTTCCATTGCCTGGGCTCTACACCTTTGACCTACATTCCATGGGTGGATTTCAGTTTCACATGCCAGTATCAGAACACTTTGTAATGCCATCTACAATTGCCTTTCTCTTACTTTCATTGTCACTGTTCTTCCTTTCATTACATGGTGCATTCAACAACATAGTGTGCCAATAATGTCTTGTGCTCTTTCTGTCAAAGTGGCATTCATTGTTCTATCCCAAACTTTTATGTTCAAGAAGTAGGCTTTATTTGCTTATAAAAAACAACAACTAATGAATTTCCATTGAATTCAAAGTTTTGGCATTTTGAAAATTCGTAAATCATTGACAGATTTATTCCAGTTTCCATTGATGACATTTTATACATAATGTTATTTAATGTTTCATAATCTGTAATGATCTTAGATTTTCTTTCCCTTTCCATACAAGTGCAGAATTGATCCAGTATTTTTAGATTCATTCACATCTTCCATTAACAGTCAATTCAGTTACCTCCTACTCTTTGTTTGGTTTGCAAAGATAATAGTATTTAATTACTACTTTCTAGTGAGTTTTGCTCATCTCTACCTCAACATTACTATTTTATATTGTGCAAACATGTGAAGTAGTAGTCAGTAGTCCATTCCATCCCCACACATCTATACTTTCCACAGTTCTGGTGAGACTTGGTGCACGTTTCCTTGTATCCCTCCATTATATTTCCAAACTGAATACTTTTAAGGTATTGATGATTTGAAAACTTCCTTAACCAAAGATACCAGCATTGAAAAGAAGCATGAAGTCACAATGCTTAATGGATTGAATGAGTTTTGTGTCAAGTTTTATGGCCCCAAAGGCAGTAAGTACCATTCATAGAGGTTTAACTTGTGAATATTTGTAACATTATGTAATTTTGATGAATATTTTGATATACTTATGGATAATCTGCTGTATATTCTTCAGAGTTTTACTATTATGCTTGTTACAAAGTTGTTATATTTTTTCAGCGCCGTACGAGGGTGGTGTGTGGAAGGTTCGAGTTCATTTACCGGAACACTATCCTTTCAAATCTCCCAGTATTGGCTTCATGAATAAAGTTTATCACCCAAATATTGATGAGGTGTCAGGCACAGTGTGTTTGGATGTTATAAATCAAGCTTGGACAGCTTTATATGGTATGTTGATGGGTAGCAACTCCTAAAAATGTCACCTAATGCCTTTTGTTTTGTAAATTAATTTAATCTTATGCCAAAGTAAAGTACAGTAAAACCTATATAGGGAATTTTGTATATGATGAATCTTTTTGAGCGAGACAAACGTGTGTTTAGTATATCTGATGAATGCATGATTTTACATACCCAAGCTGATGCCTCGCCAAACCACTCTTTACAGTACAATCTTTTTAACAATATACCAAATGTCAGATTGCTATATACAGTGGAAAGGTCACACATGGTATCCCTTGACCCACCCACCCCATCTCCCGTACATTCTCAATCAATCATCAGCCATTTTTTATTGTGTATATGTTGGCACATGTATGCTTGTTTTATTATTAAAGCATGCTACATTATGCTCTTGCTATGCTGTACTATATCATCTCCATCAATATATATATATATATATATATATATATATATATATATATATATATATATATATATATATATATATATATATATATATATGATGTACGTACAGCAGGTTGGATGAGTCTCTTAAAATGACGTGCCATTCATTGTACAGAAAGTTCAGCCTTGAGTATAATGAACTCTCAGCTATAAGGATCCATGCCTTCCCTTTATTATTGTTATATAGAAGTTTTAAATTACTTATGAGAGAGAGAGAGAGATTAATTTTCTTTCTTGAATAGCACTTTGTTAAATTTAGTTGGCAAGCATTATGTACTATACAAGTGCAAGTAGCTTTCTTAGGTTAGCATTTTTCTCTTCTCTTTCTCTTTCTCTTCTCTTTCTCTTTCTCTTCTCTTCTCTTTTTTCTGCTTGAATACTATGTTACTCTTACATAATAGATTAATCAGTTTAGTCTAGTGTATTGTTCACAAGCAAAGATCACTAATGGATTGTGACTTTTTCAGATCTGTCCAATATCTTTGAAAGTTTTCTACCGCAATTACTTACTTATCCAAACCCAATTGATCCTCTGAATGGGGATGCTGCTGCCATGTACCTCCACAAGCCTGAAGAGTACAAGAAAAAAGTGTCAGGTAGGTTGTGTTTTTATAATCGTGGTATATAGGCTGTTTCTGTAGTGTTTTCTAGTGACGCTGAAGAGTCATTTTTATTATTGATCTCCACATGACCAAATCAGCACAATATGCTTGCTCTAATTACCTTTACAAAAATGCATAAATAGGATGAAGTTTGAAGTGTGATAACCTCACTTCTGCTTCCCTGGACCTTAATGCCTCAATATCTGCATCCATGTATTAATGCTTTGTCACCTAGTCCAGTATTTTACTATTCAGAACTATATCTTCCCCTCTACGACCTCCATCCTTATTTCATTTCAGTACTATGCTCTTTGCCGTATTCACTTCTAAGTTCCCCATGTCACACATCCTCTGGAGTTCTGTAACTAGATTCTGATGCCTCTATTCACACCAATAACTTTGTCATCTTATAATCCATCTCCTCCTTCCCTGTCTTGTTCATCCTACTTTTTCCCTTCTTGCAGGAGGTATGAATGATGGCAGATTACAGATAATAATCAAAAACATTTACTCATTGTGTATCTAGAGGAAACTTAGGTATTGATAAATGTGAAATGTAACCTACGTACTGGAAATTGAGGCACAATTTTTATGGTGAACTAAAAACAGGAAAGCATAAAGGTAAATGAGTGGCTGATGTGGATATATTAACGTTTCTGGACCATAGGCAATTTTACCAGTACTAGTTAAGAATTCAAAATTATAAACTTTAATACAAATTATAAAATGGTAGTACTTGTTAAAATAAAAAAAGGACATGATTAGTTAGTCACTAGTTAGAAAATTGTATTATGGAACCCTATTCACAGTATTGTATTAGTAAAGCTTTCTATGAAAAAATAAGGTCATTAATAAAATCCACCTTACAGATTATGTTAAACGATATGCAACTGAGGAAGCCCTTAAAGAACAGGAAGCTGCACAGGCTGAATCATCAGACTCAGAATCATCCATGTCTGATTTTTCTGAAGATGAAGCACAAGACATGGAACTCTAACCATGCCAGCTGACCCTCTCTCAGTGTGGTCACCTTCATCCTCCACTTCTCCCCTCACCTCACGCTCCAGACTCCTCGCCAGCTGTTTCTCCTCTACACCACTAATTTGAGTTTTTGCTATAGTCTTTTAACCATGTAATGTACAACCCTATCACAAAGTAATGAACTACTATGTACAAGTATTGCCGTTAAGTTCCCATAATGTACAACCGTTCAAGGTGTAGAGGTTCAGCCTGTATCATCTGTGTGTTGTATGGATGATCTTTTTGTTACTAAAGATATCATTGGCAGTAGTATACAGTTTGTGATGCCAACACATTGGACTTTTAAAGGATTTGGAAACTGGTTTGAGAAATAGTGTAATTTTTTGGCAGTAGAGTACAATTTGTAACTAAATTATAGGACATCCACATATTGTTTTGAAACTGCCAATGAGTAATATTGGAAATCTACCTGGGTTTTCATATATTTATGTATACTTGTATATTTTAAATATTTAAGAAAATATAGCATGTTTGACTTTAAAGTAAATTTAAAAGTTGTTATTCCTCAGTAGATATCAAAATATTCTACATGTAAATATACAGAAGCCAGTACAGGACTTTGTTGATGTACTGATGAAATAATAGTATGATCAAACTTTTTTTTTTGTACTGTTTCACTTTTTCAGTAAGTAGCTGGCAACACAAGAGTCCTGGAGCTTCACAATCGTTCACAGAGATTATATTAAGTGTAAACAGTAACTCCTTCTAAGACAGAGGAAGGATTAGTTTTTATACAGGAGATTTTTTTTTCTTTTTGGTGCCACTAATTTGTCCTCTCATGTGTATTCCTGACATGGCTCCTCTTGCTTCAATCAGGTAGTGGCCGTAGCATTTTAGGTCACTGGCTACCAACTCATTTCCTTTCATGCCTGTAACGATTTCAGGCTCTTTAAGCTATACCTCAAAAGTTGAGTGAATGTAATTAATGAGCAAATGATTTTGCTTTTCTTGAACTGTCCTAGTCATCAGGCACAGTGCATGGTGGGATCATTGTGTTATTTCTATTACCAATGTTTGATGGTTTTTGTCTGCTGTTACTATTCATGTCTTTCCACTAATAATTTAAAGAATATTAGTCTTGTGAAAGTAGGGTTCCATGTTATTTTACTTCTCTGAGCTTTATTTTTTATCTAATATTGATTACAGGATGTCTTCATTATATTTTATTATAATTTTAACAAGAAAAAAATTTACTTTGAATGCTAAGGAGCTGGCCTGGAATGCACTAGATGTTTGGGATGGAGGAAAAAAGTGGCCATGTTATATACTACCCTGCAACACAAGGATTCTCTCCATTTGAGGTCAGTAATTTTAAGCAAATTATACGTGATTTTTCCATCTTGTTATTCAACCCCCCAAAGTTTAAGAAAATCATTCAAAGTAGATTATAACCATAGAGATGATGAAGATGGAGTTCATGTGTGTGAAAGTGCAATGTTATGTCTATTGAGTATAACGGCTTTAACTTAAGAAAACATGACAACATATTGATGTCATCTTTGTTTCAAATGGTAAAACATTTAAAATGTATTTTTTTTCAGTAACTTTTGCAGCTTGTTATTAAGATAATGAGTTTATTGATTGGTGCTTGAAATGTTTACCAAGAGTAACTTGTCAGTGATTAGGGTGACAGTTACCATTAAGGAGTCCTGAGGATGTTTGTATCTGATTGTGTTGACCTCACCACCGTCACCAATGTTACTCTACTGTATGATGATCAATGTTTATTTTACAACGACCAATAACTTACTATACCTGTCACTTAGGAAGGAAATATTATCAATTCATAACCATTTTATCCTATATTCACGATATGATAAAAAAATACTTGTCAAAGTTAAAACTATATAATCAAAATTTTTAGCTGTAGGGCATGTTTAAGTCTACGAACTTGTTTTCGAGTGTTTGATGGCTCAGAATTAGATTTGTAGTATCTGAAACAACTTGAAGATCAAGATTAACTGAATAGCTTTGATATTTTTCTTTGATTTTATAGTTTATTACAAAGATTTGCCAACTTAGTTTGCATTCAAGGCTCCAGCTGCAAACATTTTCAGTGGCTTCACCTTTATCAACTTTATCAACTAAATTGCACCTATTAAGTTGATGTTCTTTTCTCATTCACACAAGGCAGAAGCTGAACATAGGAAGTGCTACATTAGCAGTCCTTAAAAATATAATTAAAAGTGATAAAAGTAATGCAGATATTGCCAGATTAATGTTTATTTGTGTTTTATCATATATTTAATTTATGGTGAGTTCATTAATTCATCCCAGCCTTAGAAAGAATTGACTCTTTGTAGTCAATTCCAAATATTGTCAAAAGCAGTTATGCTGTTTAATATAGATACACCGTTTGTCTTTCCTCCAATTATTTAAAGTTTGTACCTATGCATGAAAAAACTTTGCAACATTAACCTTTAAAATATTGGTTATTGTAACAGACCAGACATATACAAATCATGGCTCCTTATCAAGTGTTCATAACTAACCTGCACTGAATGATGAATTTTTAGTTTGAAGTTTTCAGATAGTACACAGTTTACAAAAAAAATTGAGGCAAGCATGAAAATAGGTGTTTTAACCTAATGTTTGGGATGCTGGTTTCATATACGAAATCCGTTTTCACTTCACCCAATTTTTGAGATATACGTACATGTATGCATGTAGGTCTATATCCCGGAGACAAAGTTCACCAGATCGTCCTAAAAACTCACTTCTCACTGTCTATAGTACTATGATGTGTATATATGCTTATATCCAAGTAATGGCAATATTTAGTTCTGTCAGTAGTCTGTGTTGGTTTTGTTTTGTTCTATAATATGTTATATAATATTTTAATACATGAATAAACACATTATATTATAAATATATGCATTATGATTAAACAAAAGGAGATATGTGAAAGCAGAAAAGCTAGAGGTGATGGAGTAAAATTGTTTAGAAATTTGAATTACCGTATTTGACGGCATATAAGACACAATGGCACATGAGACGTATCCACATTTCAGCTGGGCATATGCAGGAAAAAAAAGTTTTAGTGCATTTAAGCATATAATGTTTAAAGCAAGCTAGCAATACATTAAAAAGATTAACTATAGCTGGATTACAGTAATACAACAATGCAAAAAACTAAAACAACTATAGCAGTAAATAAAAACATTACAAAATCACCTTAGCTATAGCAGAAAACATTACTGTACATAAAAACATAAAAAGTAAGTTAGCAGTACAAGACAAAACAAAGCGGAAAACATTTTGTAAAAGCCAGAAAAACCATCAGAATCAATTTACCATTACAGCTCAACATGAATCAAAACGCACATTTACGGTTTGTAACAAATCTTAATCATCTTTAAAGCCAGAAAAATCTTCATTATCAAAGTCTAAAAGCTCATCATCATTACTGCTGGTACCACTGTTGATATCACTGTGTTCAAATAGTGCGTTGTCCTCTGTCCCATGAAATTTTATTAACATACTGTACTTTAACGTAGAGATATGCAAAAAACACAAAATTTGGATGGTTTAATGTCGCTAGATGAAAAAATAATGTCATTTAAGTAAATGATAATATTATGGAGTCGGGTTAGGTAGTGGTGACAATCTAGGGTAAAATTGGTCTACAGTAGTGTGTGTCAGGGATAACATTAGCCTGCAGAAGGCCTCATCTTTGCTTATTAGACCCAGGGGTGTTTTTTTAGCCATATATTTTATCTAAAGTGCGTCTTATATGCCATCAAATATGGTAAGCATATTAGAAACCGAGGAAAAACACGTATTCACATGCTTGCCTCAGAATTTTTTTTAAAACCAGTGTTACTCAAAGGTACATTTAGTACACTGATTATGTGTTTAAAGATACTTAAAGGTTCATTTCAACTTGAGTAAGATAATTTTTATATTTGTTCGTACATGCGTAGTCAGTGGTGGATGAATACCTGTATGAGCAGTTGTTTAAAATAGATACTGGATAACCTTTTGATTACTTCATCAGCTTCATGGATATTTGTCCCTTTGAGCACAAGTTTTCTTGCCTAGGGAATCTCTGCAATCATTGTAAAAACTTTGATGGTCTCACTCTAATCTCATGTTGCAGAGGAGTTTCTTCATGGCTCATCTAGTCCCTCACATCTTAATCTCACATGACCAAAATCTGAGAGATCCCTGTGTGGCAAATGTGCAGGAAAGTGTTGTTATGGTTTTTGAAAAAGATTTATATGTCGTTTTTAACAAGTCTCTGCAGTTTCCAGAGTCAGGGTTACCCAAGACTTGTGATCAGTGGTGTTCTTGAAATTGTCAACTGACCTGTAGTAGTGAGCTGCTCCTAAACATTTATGAGAGTGGGAAGGTGTGGTTAAACATTTTGATTTTAGCCTGTGGGTTTATTTTATTTTGAAATTACAAACAACATACCTCTGATGGCACATATAGTAGAAATGGCTAGCGGGATCCTCAATCTAGGAGGGAAACATCTCGTCCTGTACAACCCAAAGGTAATGCTCAAACAACTCTGGGGCTCCTGGGCAGCAGTCAGCTTTCAAGCTGTTACATTGTGACTACAGGAACCAGACCATTAATCCAGCAAGTTTTGAACTGGAGGTGACTCGGATTTCTAGATTTAGTTTTTTTGTACCATGAGTTACAGTGAAAAGTAAAGAACGAAGCTGTCTTCAACAGATACAAGTGGAAACCTTTCACTTTGATGCTGCTTAATCCATTAAAGCAGCATTATTCATGTATGCACTCTTACTGCTTGTCCATTCATTTGGGCACATCGCTGTCACTGTAGAATTTAACTTTCTGTTCCATCTGTTTCTTGAGAGAGTAAAAGTCCTTTAATCTAAATACCAATAGTCCAAAAATCTCAATAATGCAAGATTTTGATAATTAGGCCAACTCCGAAAATATCCCATACATGGGATGAGCAGGCGGTGGTACAGTGGTCAGTGTTCGGGCATGTGAACCTAGAGTCCTGGGTTTGATCCCTCGATATCCGGTGGCTGCTAACGTAGTGGTTAGCGCACTCGGCTCACAACCGAGGGACCAGGTTTCGATCCCCTGGGCGGACGGAGAATATTTGGGTGAGTCTCCTTTCACGTGTAGCCTCTGTTCACCTAGCAGTGAGTAGGTACGGGATGTAAGTCGAGGGGTTGTGACCTCGTTGTCCCGGTGTGTTGTGTGTGAGTGGTCTCGGTCCAACCCAAAGATTGGTCACTATGAGCTCTGAGCTCTTTCCATAGGGGAACGGCCGGCTGTCTCGAGAGAGACCAGCAGCAGACTGTGACAGTGAATAACCCTTTTATTCTCTCTGCTTGCTTCTGCTCCCAGCTGGTAAGGGTACCAGCTGAGAGCAGAAGCAGGCGGAGAGTCTGAAAAATCCAGTAATCCAATGCATCATGGGTCCTCTGCCTTTTAGATTACATGACTTTTACTGTATCATAGATAGCAGATGTATTTTATCACCTTGCTCCTCACTAAAATACTGCAGT
>JAXIVD010001473.1:47500-85017 GCA_036785275.1 Cancer borealis | reverse complement strand
CCCTCCTTCCCCTCCTTCCCTCCCTTCTGACTCCCCCGAGGAACCAGCTTCGCGTGCTGGTCTACAATCACGGGAAGAGGCAAAATTACACCACCTTTTTGCACCATTGGAACATTCATCACATCACGAGAGATACGCCGCCTGCATGCAACACTTGGTGCAGCGTGAGGAGAGAGAGAACAAGGGAGAGAGAAGATGAGGAAAGATGGGAGGGAAAAGGAGAAAGGAGATAAAGATGTAGAGAAATGAAAGGAGGTAAGCACAGTTGTTTGGAAAATTATACTGAAAGGAGGTAAAAGAAGGTAATGAAGAGGAGGAGGAGAGGAGGAGGAGAAGGAGAAGGAGAAGCTGTCACACTATGATTATATCTGAAGCTGTCTCCGAGTCATCAAGGTGGCAAATGAAACTAATCCATCGTCCTGTCTAGCCTTTCACTGGCTTAAACGACAGCACGGTAGTGGAGGAGGAGGGGAAGAGGAGGAACTAGGGAAGGAGGAAAAGAAGAAAAGAGGAGAAAAATGTTGATGATAACGATGACGATGACGATGATGATGATGATGATGATGATGATGAGTAGGAAGAAGAGCAGAGAATTTGGCAATACTTTCGAATATACAGTCATAATCTTGGAAACGAGAGAGAGAGAGAGAGAGAGAGGAGAGAGAGAGAGAGAGAGAGAGAGAGAGAGAGAGAGAGAGAGAGAGAGAGAGAGAGAGAGAGAGAGAGAGAGAGAGAGAGAGAGAGAGAGAGAGAGAGAGAGAGAGAGAGAGAGAGAGAGGAGAGAGAGAGAGAGAGGGAGACGAGAGGAGAGAGAGAGAGATAGAGTAATGTGGATGCCTCAGTCAGGTTACAAGACAAACTCTCATTTACAAGTTCAAATGCTTGCATGTGCTTCAATGTGTGGGAGGGGACAGTTAAGCTCCCCCCCCCCTCTCTCTCTCTCTCTCTCTCTCTCTCTCTCTCTCTCTCTCTCTCTCTCTCTCTCTCTCTCTCTCTCTCTCTCTCTCTCTCTCTCTCTCTCTCTCTCTCCTCCTCCTCTTCCTCCTCCTCCTCCTCTCCTCTCTCCTCTCTCTCCTCTCTCCTCTCTCACTCTCTCTCTCTCTCTCTCTCTCTCCTCTCTCTCTCTCTCTCTCTCTCTCTCTCTCTCTCTCTCTCTCTCTCAGAATGCTTCACTCCCTCGACACATGTTATCACCGCCTGATCAGTGGCCCCAGCCTCTCCTCTTCTCATAGGTTTACTGTTACTTAAACTAAGCATCAGTTATGGCTTTTATTGATTTTCTAGAAATTGGTAGTGGCTGACTGGATTTCTGTCATTGCTCAAGGTAAATCTAGTTTCATGTGTGTGGGTGGTGGCATCCTTTCCTACACCTTATTGATGCTTCAGACAATCAAACTGTTTGAAGCGTTATTATATGGCCTTGATTTCACCCCCGTGGAAGGGGACGTGGAAGCATGTATTGGAGATGACGTGGTCGTTAAGAAACAAACGACCACGGTCACCTCAGGCGAACTATTCCTATTTTTCCTGGTCTGGAGGAAGAGGACATCGCCACCAATACTAACATGGACTTGGGCACGGACAAAGTCGTGAGGCGCAACTTGGAAGGAAATTTTCCATCCGCATAAGGCATCCAGACTGCTGCACGCTATGTATCATGCACAAGCCGACTTCATAGCGTGTAACAAATCCTGGATGCACTAAGATCTTTACCAGAGCGTAGATCTGGGGTGCCATGTAACTACACAATGGGTGATGCACGAAATACTTTCTGGAATGTGTGTCGAACGCTTGGGGACCACAGTAACTACCTATATTATTCGAATAAACTGTTGCTTTGCCCCACCATTAATTTGTTATAGGAGGAAGACGTGGCCATCAGGGAATTGAAATATTCATAACAACACAAAGGATATCAATGCAGGTATCCACATCTGTATGTATGTTTGAAACACGTACGCGATACTACAGTTTCATCAATTTAGTACTCTATACATCAGACTGAGTCATAGTGCGGTTTGCTGTTGATAGTAGGTCATGATAAGATGCTTGTTGTTTTGTAAGCCATTAGCCCTGCTTTACGCGGTGACCTGCTGGCTGTTGTTTTCTGAGGAATATTTGCGATACATATCTATGTTCACTATATATCATGTATGCAAAATCCTTGAAAATAATTAGTTTCCTGCTCATTATTTCTTTTTCGAAATACCTACCACAAAATCAATGTTTGTGAAGTGGTGCTCCAAATGTGCGCATACAAACAATGAATATTTCAAAAGCCCATAAGAAAGGTTGAAATAGAAAAGAATGATGCTAACGAAAGAGAGAAGATAACATAAAGAGAGGCCACACACAGACTCAACTGATTATTATTCTCCCTGTTAACCAATTCCGACGACAACAAAATAAATAGTGTGACCTAAGCAAATACGATACAGAATGTGGACTACACTAAGAGAAGAATATTACAACAATGAAAAAACAATATAAGAGCTCCCGTTACAAAGGCTCCACATGTCCATCTTCTTTGGTCTTGGCCTTGGTGGTCTTCTGCAATATTTATCTGACGTAAACAAACATCAGCAAGGTTAGCTGTCAAAGCACTCAAACACACCAGGACCTTCCTCCAAAGGACAGGTCAACTCAACAGGATCTGATCCACTCATTCATCTGCAACCCGCACTTTTGGGGCACTAGAGGCTGTGGCACCACAGCCTGCACGGCCCCGTCAAATTCCCAAAAAGAAGAAGTTAGCTGTCACCCTTGCTGCCACCCAATAGTTGAATATAGTGTTCCGTCATGCTACCGTAGATACTTTAACGAAATTTATGGTTACATTGCTATTGCCAACTCTGCTTCTCCTCATGAGCCGACTAGAAGATTGTATTTTTCAGAATGTCTCCACAAATCAACCCATTATAAATAACCAACACTCCAGGAATGAAAACTGTCCACCATACTTGTTTTTAATGTCATGGAGAATGCAAGGACCATTTTTCAGAACTGATGGATCTAAACATGGGTCTATGAAGCTCACGTTTTCCAAAATGGTTCCAGAATTATTAACCAAACCCTGAAACCTGAGGGCATCACACCTGTAATCAATAGTCTCTACTGTAAGGTAATAGTGTACCTCTTGATTTAATGTTATGATACTATATATATTCCATTAAAGCTTGTATATACATTACTATTGATGGTCTTCCACATGAACACACACTAAATAGTTAGGTGCCGTTCCTCTGCCTGGGCCCACAGTCTTACCATTATCCTACTGAGCCGTCATGGGGTAGTGTGTGCCGTCCCAGTCATCTGTGTTGCTGGTTCATCATCGTTGTTTCATGCTATGAGATAGTGTATCTAATGTAATGGTGTTATGGTTTGCACGCTCGGCTCACAAAAGAGATGTTCTGGATTCAAAACGTAGGTGGATGAAGACAAAATGGATTTATCTTCTTAAACGCTGTAACCCCTGTTCACTTGGCAGTAAATAGGTACAGTAGTAAGCCGAGGGCTTGTGACCTTGCAATCCCGGCAGGAGCGAAAGGCTGAAAATCCTATCCTCCTGTGTGTGTGTGTGTGTGGTAGTGTGAGTGATATGCGTGTTATGCACCAACACTGGCGCCCTATGCATAAATTATAATTTTTTAAAAATGTGTATTTAGGTCTGCCACACAACTCAGATATTGTGTCTTAGACTAGTTACCGCCACAATATTAGCTTCCAATATTTCCTTCCATTTCAGATTCTTCCTCAAGATGGTGTTCCATGCAGATGACACCTACGCCATTCTAACAACACACATCAAACCTCGAAGGATCCAGCCAGGAAAGCGAACCATCTTGGTGTCAGTGTTATTATCTGTAATGCTCCTGATGTCTCAACTTTTTAGAGCTCTTCAGTTGAATCATCCTCCACAACTACCTAGTGCTCACTTAATGGAGGTAAGAATTAGCAAGGGAAACATAATAAAGCAGGTTCAGGAAACATTAGGTATATACTATAAAAGGAAAAGAGTAGGGCTACAGATGTAAAAAAGGAAGAAAATAAGAAGCACTGTCATACAATCATGCACTCGTACAAATTCATTCAAATGTTATTCATGAAATGAAGCACATTGAATGGAAATTTAGACATTCAAGATTAGCTATCCAAGAATTTGAAGATACATGTCACAAAAAGATTTGTGAACCTCTACGCGATATTGCTATGGGGAACAGATCATCATGAATTGGTGACGAGGGTTAGAAGACTGCCACATCAACACATGACTGATGGTGGAAGGTGAAGAAAAGTATTTGAACCCACAGGTAACCTTAAAAAGGAAAAAAAAGTTCCATCTGTGAGCTTGTTTGTGGCCTCAGACATTTGCCTTCACCTTTCACCATTGAACATGTGCTTTGGTACGTTGAACATCAAGTAGTGGTCTCCTGAACCCAGCATGCAATTTCATGGTGGTGGGCTTCACTTGAAGGTATACTCTCCTATCTCCTTTATCAGGGTGTTTTATTTCTTTTTACCTCCATTCAAGAATATGTGTATTCTCCTCACTACATCAGTACTTACCAGATGTGTCCACTGCACCTTCAAAAAAGTAAAAGGGGATGGCTAAGATCCAGTAAAAAAGGAAGATATATTTTTTTTATAAAGATAGACAAAGTAAGTTGTTAGGACAGAGCTACAAGTTTTGAGGATGATGGGAGAGATTCCATTTAAACTGCAAGTCTTCTGAGGATCATGATCAAAGAGTTCAGGAAATATCATTGCTGTGATAATTTTTTGTTCAGCATATTCAAGGCAAAAGGCTGAGTTTTATGTGCCCATTTAACTAATTATTCTCCAGTCAGCTAATTCATGATTTGCATGTGTAAATCATTAAATGGAATGAATTGATAACTCATTTTGTTCCTTCTAGTCCCTCACAAGCTTAAACGAAGAGGCGGAGGTGCAACCATGCATCAAGACACACCTGGGAGCATCCAGCTATGAAGTAGACTCTCACCATTCCTGTCACCACCTAGCACCCCCACGAGGACTGTGCTCCCTCATACAGACTTTATTCTTCAGCACTAAACCCCAGACCTGCCAGCACCAAAGCAAGGTTATCTTTTGTCAAAAAGTAAGTAATACATATTTACAATCCTTAACCAAATTCACAATATACAAATTAAACACACCTGACAGTCATTGTTGTGAGTCTTGAAAACACTGCAGACAAATACTAACAATATCCTTCCAGTGTTTCCTAGCTATCTATCTATATGCCAGGCTGTTATTCCCATAAAGAGGATAGCTAAGACAAGCCACGCCAGGGTTCATGAAGACATTACTCTCCCCTCCACCCCTGCACCTTGTCTTTTCGTAGGAGAGTATACAGACCCTTCGCTCTATCCCTTTTGTCGCCTTCTATGAACCGCATGAATTACGGTGGTAGAATTCTTGTAGCCCCCACCACAGGGCCACTTTATATATAAAAAAAAAGAAATGCATAGTAATAGAAAACAGCTTATAAGGATGAGTATGAGCTACCTTACATCCTTACTTCTTAGTGTAGGTCATTTCAATCAAGTGTACCAAATTAAATTTGTTTGGTACATTGAGACAGTGATTGTGTTGAACACATACTTAGCTATCATTCAACATTTACATACACTTACAAATCTTAAAAAAGGACATGTGATTTTTCATGAAATACCTCTTTAAAGGCGAGTGAGAGCTCCACCATCTTAAACATTCATGCATTAATCTATATTTCTGTATTGCAACATGCAAATTTGTTTTTCATGTTTTTGTTTCTTCAGGTATCTGGTGACATCTCATGTGTATCACCAGTCCAGTGTGCTTCACTGCTCTACTATGTTGGTGTTTTTGATGAAACAGAAGCGAAAACAAAATGGAAACAAATTAATGCTATTGATCTGAAAAAGAATGTTGAAGAAGAGATTGCCAAACATTCTTATTTCGGTTATCTTTTTATAAAGTGTACAAATGCATCAGTAGACAACGATGAGCAGCCAAATTATTCTGAAGATTATGTGCATGAAAATTCTGAGTCATACACTCAACTATTCCTCTATCCAAAAAAAAATATGTTTGAAATGAAAGGCTCAGGTATGGTTGGATATCCAAATATAAATTTAATAATGATTGACTCCCTTTCACGACCTCATTTCTACAGATCACTTCCGGAGACCGTTAAATTCTTTGAAGATTTATATGGCAAAACGCATCCTGAGGTATTTGACTTCCAACATATGCAGGCAGTGAAGCCGAGGACATTTGAAAGTTTGGAAGCACTTTTTTCTGGTTATGTCAATAGAACAGAGACTCCATTTGGAACTTATGATATTCCAAAGCGGCCATTACCTGTGCCTCACCTTTTAAAACACTATAAAGACAAAGGATTCAGAACACTTTGGCTGGAAGATCTTTGTTGGAATTGGGAATGGGGTTTAGTAAAAGATTTGAGAGTTATAAATGATTCTGACCGCTATCCATCATGGGAGGGATTTAAGAGTGCGTTTAGGAGAGCAAACATTGACTCCATTGATGTAATGTTAGCAAGTTGTGACATACTTGAAGCAAATGGTAAGAAGGATCCATTTCATGGTCTACCTGCTGTGTGTTTCAATGGGAAGTATCATCATGAATACTTGTTAGAGTATCTACAGCTGTATCAAGAGGATGCACATAATGCCAATCAACCTCACTTTACTTTCACTCTTACTGATGTTGCTCATGATGAAACAGGAATTCGGGTGCAAAGTCTGGATGATTCGCTAGTCAAGTACCTGAAATTTGCCTCAAAGTTGAAAAATACTATAACTATTCTTTTTTCTGATCATGGGAGTACTTATGGCAAATTCATGCAGGCAAGTCCGGAAGCACATGTTGAAACTTTTAACCCATTCCTATTTTTATTGATGCCAAAAAATATACAAGATAATCTTGGTCCAATGGTAATGAAAAAACTGAAAAATAATGAGAGAAGCTTAATCAGTTTAATTGATGTACATAATATGCTTCTTCATTTGATTGGAATGGAAGGCAACATTAAAGATAAAAATTTTGCTGAAAAGTACACAACCCGAGGTGGTTTGCTGAGTAGCATATCTCCACGAAGAACTTGTGATGACATTCCTCTTCTTCAGCCAAACGTCTGCATTTGTAAAAACTTTGAAACGCCAGTAAAGCCAACTGAGTTTCACATGGCACTTGCAGATTTTGGTGTTGGTGTGTTGAGCAACATGGTCTTACAACAGCATAAAAAGAATAGAGGTGTTGGCTTTGGAAATTGTAGGCCACTCAAAGCCTATGAAATACGAAAGGTGCTTGAAATACGCGACTCGGTGTATCTTGTCAGATATAAACTTGACGTGGTAGTTCATGGTTTTAAAGAAATGAAAGAAGAGAAAGAATTATTCTTTCTCACTGTGGAATCTGACTCCAACAGAAATTCTCTCCAACTTGTTTCCTTTGAACGTATCAGCTTGTATGGGATCTACTCCAAGTGTCGGGACCAACATGTTGAATTGAAACTGTGTGTGTGTGATGCTAAGACTCAGAGGCAGGGGAGTGGATTTCTTAGTTCTGTGATATTTGGGAATCTTTTTGAAAATTTAAGTTTCTTTGGAAATAGAAAAAACAGTTCTCCAAGCATGAGTGAGTTGCTTTCTCAACCAGTGTTTGGCAGAAAGCCCAAAGTTGATGTTTCTTACCCTGAAAATAACCCTTGTCTTTTTACAGTCATTCATAGCTACCAACATGGGATAGTTATGTATGCTGCAAACTACTGTAACATACATCACAACCTAGAACTTATTATAGAAACAGAAAACCTTAATTTATCTTGTGAAAAAAATCCTCACTTCTCGTTGCAGCCTTCTGACATTAGAATGTTATTTGCTGCTATTGTAGCGAATCCTAAAGTAACATGGCATTGGAATCGCAAAGTTATAATTCAAGGTTTTACGTAGTGGAATTGTTTGGTATTTAATTTTAAGACAAAGGAATCACTGTATCTAGTTATAAAGGTCATAAACAGGGGTGTATATTCAAGGTGTGCTAGATGTGCGCCGCACACCTCAGTCAGAGAGAGAAATGCATGAGAGTTATAAATAAATTCAGCAGTAAGTGGGAAACGATATTTTTCTTATTGTTTTTAGCCCTGTTATAATATTTTGTATTATAGGTGTTCTGTAGAAGCACTACACACCCAATAATCAATTGTATAATTATGTAGCATAGCGCGTATGGTGGAATGAGAGGGCAGACTTTTGAATATATGGAGCTTGGTGTGCGGTTCTACAAATGCACACTACTTGCGTTCGTTTTTGGTGCTGATATTTTATATTGGCTAGAAGGTATAAAGTGTCTTTGCCATTCATTATATGAGCATAATTAAGATTTGCAAGAATTATAATATAGTATCTATTATGAAACCAAATGTTATTATGTCACTTAATCAGAAATAAGGATTGAGTGCAACCTAAGTCATGGACTCTCTTACCGATGAAACAACAGAAGTAAGTTGAGTTGCCAAGTAACCCAAGTTATACTAACTCAGTTTCATTGACGCTTGTGTCGGGGGAACACGTGCATTTCCCTTGACTAGATAAATGACTAGTTGTGAATTGTGAGTATATTGTAATTATTATTGTGTTGCGGTGTGTTTGCATCTTAATGATGGCGTTACCATGGCGATGGAAAAGAGGGGAGATGGGAGTGAATGTGACATTCACTCCCATCTGCCGGTGGAGGGATACGAGAGAGGCAGCCTCCTGCTGCTACGCTGGTATTCTTTAAAATATCTTTCTCTTGAAAAGCGGCTATGCTGGTATAGACGGTATTTGTGATTATGTGACTGGTATTAAAGTGGCTCATATAACTGTGGTGTAATAGTGACTGATAAGACAGTGTTACAGGGGGTGGACACATGTTGTGGTGTTGTGTTGTGGTAGCCTATGACTGGCCATGGTAGAGTCTCCGTGAGCTGTGACAGTGACCTTGAGGACTGCTGTCAGGTGCCAGGTGCCACACTATTACACCACCAGGGAAATGTGTTGAGGGGAGCCATTTGAGGCTAAGTGGCCTCAGTTTGCTCTCCATTGAAAAGATCTTGCTGACTAAAGTTAAACTTTCTATGATGAAGTCATGAACAAGTTTATATAAAAAACACGAAGAATAGAATTGAATTATAAGTAATCAAGTATGTCAACCACTCAACTGTGTAATTTAGGTGGTAAGCTTAGCAAAATCAAAATTAATAAATTTAATTATTCTAAGTTTTCACATAAAATTTACTTTATTTTCCAACTAACTGTATGAATAACTATAAAATTGTAATCACACGCGCACACACACACACACACACACACACACACACACACACACACACACACACACACACACACAATTCTGGATAGAATTGATGGAGAGTTGTTAAATCTGGAGGCCAGAAGTACAAGGGGACGTGGAAAGAGGCTGAAGAAGGAGCGTTGTATCAGGGACATCAAGAAGTACAGTTTTCCGCACAGAGTGGTCAACATCTGGAATGAATTAAATGGAGATATTGTAAACGCCACCAGTGTACACAGCTTTAAAGCCAAGTTGGATAAAGTAAGATATAAAGACGGGACAATATGAGATTACTCCCCTCCCGTAAACCACAACTAGGTAAATACTAGGTAAATACACACACACACACACACACACACACATCAGTAATTAGGTATATGTTAGTTATGGACAGAATCACTGTTCAGCACACCCAGTGACAGAAACCACCATACGCCACTGTTAAACTCTACAACTGTCATAATGAATATTTGTTCTATTTATAATAATTACGCAGTAAAATTAAACCATATCTTTTTGCCAAAAAATAGATTGCGTTCCAATCTTCTTGGAAGCTATTAGAGATATTGGAAATATCATTGCAGCATCTGATAGACCTATTTAAACTCTACAACTGTCATAATGAATATTTGTTCTATGTATAATAACTACGCAGTAAAATTAAACCGTATTTTTTTTCCATAAAATAGATTTAGTTCTAATTTTCTCGGAAGCTATTAAAGATATTGGAAATATCATTGCAGCATCTGATAGACCTATTTAAACTTTACAACTGTCATAATGAATATTTGTTCTATGTATAATAATTACGCAGTAAAATTAAACCCTATCTTTTTTCCAAAAAATATATTTAGTTCTAATTTTCTCGGAAGCTATTAGAAATATTGAAAATATCATTGCAGCATCTGATAGACCTAATTAAACTCTACAACTGTCATAATGAATATTTGTTCTATGTATAATAATTACGCAGTAAAATTAAACCGTATTTTTTTCTCCAAAAAATAGATTTAGTTCTAATTTTCTTGGAAGCTATTAGAGATATTGGAAATATCATTGCAGCATCTGATAGACCTAATTAAACCCTGCAACTGTCATAATGAATATTTGTTCTATGTATAATAATTACGCAGTAAAATTAAACCGTATCTTTTTTCCATAAAAATTTCGTTCTAATTTTCTCGGAAGCTATTAGAGATACTGGAAATATCATTGCAGCATCTGATAGACCTAATTAAACCCTACAACTGTCATAATGAATATTTGTTCTATGTATAATAATTACGCAGTAAAATTAAACTATCTTTTTTCCAAAAAATATATTTTGTTCTAATTTTCTCGGAAGCTATTAGAGATATTGGAAATATCATTGCAGCATCTGATAGACCAAATTAAATCCTATAACTGTCATAATGAATATTTGTTCTATGTATAATAATTACGCACTAAAGATAAACCGTATCTTTTTTCCAAAAAATAGATTTCGTTCTAATTTTCTCGGAAGCTATTAGAGATATTGGAAGTATCATTGGAGCATCTTATAGACCAAATTAAACTCTACAACTGTCATATTGAATATTTGTTCTATGTATAATAATTATACAGTAAAATTAAACCGTATCGTTTTTCCAAAAAATAGAATTCGTTCTAATTGTCTCGGAAGCTATTAGAGATATTGAAAATATCATTGCAGCATCTGATAGACCTAATTAAACCCTGCAACTGTCATAATGAATATTTGTTCTATGTATAATAATTACGTAGTAAAATTAAACCGTATCTTTTTTCCATAAAATATATTTCGTTCTAATTTTCTCGGAAGCTTTTAGAGATATTGGAAATATCATTGCAGCATCTGATAGACCTAATTAAACTCTACAACTGTCATAATGAATATTTGTTCTATGTATAATAATTACACAGTAAAATTAAACTCTTTTTTCCATAAAATAAATTTCGTTCTAATTTTCTCGGGAGCTATTAGAGATATTGAAAATGTAATTGCAGCATCTGATAGACCTAATTAAACTCTACAACTGTCATAATGAATATTTGTTCTATGTATAATAATTACGCAGTAAAATTAAACCGTATCTTTATTAAAAAAAATAGATTTCGTTCTAATTTTCTCAGAAGCTATTAGAGATATTGGAAATATCATTGCAGCATCTGATAGAACTAATTAAACCTTACAACTATCATAATGAATATTTGTTCTATGTATAATAATTACGCAGTAAAATTAAACCGTATCTTTTTTCCAAAAAATAGATTTCGTTCTAATTTTCTCGGAAGCTATTGAAGATACTGAAAATATCATTGCAGCATCTAATTGACCTAATTAAACCCAACAACTGTCATAATGAATATTTGTTCTATGTATAATAATGACGCAGTAAAATTAAACCATATCTTTTTGCCAAAAAATAGATTTCGTTCTAATTTTCTCGGAAGCTTTTAGAGATATTGGAAATATCATTGCAGCATCTGATAGACCTAATTAAATTATACAACAGTCATAATGAATATTTACTCTGTATAATAATTAATCAGTAAAATTAAACCGTATATTTTTACCAAAAAATATATTTCGTTCTAATTTTCTCGAAAGCTATTAAATATATTGGAAATATCATTGCAGCATCTGATAGAGCTAATTAAACTCTACAACTGTAATAATGAATATTTGTTCTATGCATAAAAATTACGCAGTAAAATTAAACGGTATCTTTTTTCCAAAAAATAGATTTCGTTCTAATTTTCTCGGAAGAGAAAATTAGAACGAAAATTAGAGATATTGGAAATATCATTGCAGCATCTGGTAGATCTAATTATTCTCTACAACTGTCATAATGAATATTTGTCCTATGCATAATGATTAAGCAGTAAAAATAAACCATATCTTTTTTCCAAATAATTGATTTCGTTCTCATTTTCTCAGAAGCTACTAGAGATATTGGAAATATCATTGCAGCATCTGATAGACCTAATTAAACTTTATAACTGTCGTAATATTTTGTTCTATGTATAATAATTACGCAGTAAAATTAAACCGTATCGATTTTCCAAAAATTATATTTCGCTTTAATTTTCTCGGAAGCTATTAGAGATATTGGAAATATCATTGCAGCATCTCATAGACCTAATTAAACCCTATAACTGTCAAAATGAATATTTGTTCTATGATTAATAATTAGAAACTAAAATTAAACCATATCTTTTTTCCAAAAAATAGATTTCGTTCTAATTTTCTCGGAAGCTATTAGAGATATTGGAAATATCATTGCTGCATCTGATAGACCAAATTAAACTCTACAATTTTCATAATGAATATTTGTTCTATGTATAATAATTACGCAGTAAAATTAAATCCTATTTTTTTTCGTAAAAATAGATTTCGTTCTAATTTTCTCGGAAGCTATTAGATATATTGGTAATATCAGTACAGCATCTGATAGACCTAATAAAACCCAACAATTGTCATAATGAATATTTGTTCTATGTATAATAATTACGCAGTAAAATTAAATCGCTTTTTTTTTTTCTTCCAAAAAATAGATTTCGTTCTAATTTTCTCGGAAGCTATTAGAGATATTGGAAATATTATTGCAGCATCTGATAGACCTAATTAAACTCTACATCTACAATAATGTATATTTGTTCCTAGATCAAATTTAGCAGTAAAATGACACTATCACTTTTTCTTTCTAATTTTCTCGAAAGCTATTAGAAATATTGGAAATATCATTGTAGCATCTGATAGACCTTATTTTACTCTACAACTGCCATTATGAATATTTGTTCTATGTATAATAATTACGCAGTAAAATTAAACAGCGTATATTTTTTTCCATAAAATAGATTTCGTTCTAATTTTCTCGGAAGCTATTAGAGATATTGGAAATATCATTGCAGCATCTGATATATCTAATTAAACTCTATAACTGTCATAATAAATATTTGTTCTATGTATAATAATTACGCAGTAAAATTAAACTATCTTTTTTCCATAAAATAAATTTCGTTCTAATTTTCTCGGAAGCTATTAGAGATATTGGAAAAATCATTGCAGCATCTGATAGACATAATTAAACTCTACAACTGTCATAATGAATTTTTGTTCTATGTATAATAATTACGCAGTAAAATTAAACCGTATCTTTTTTCCAAAAAATATATTTTGTTCTAATTTTCTCAGAAGCTATTAGAGATATTGGAAATATAATTGCATCATCTCATAGACCTAATTAAACTCTACAACTGTCATAATGAATATTTCTTTTATGTATAATAATTACGCAGTAAAATTAAACCCTATTTTATTTCCAAAAAATAGATTTCGTTCTAATTTTCTCGGAAGCTATTAGAGATATTGGAAATATCATTGTAGCATCTGATAGACCTAATTAAACCCTACAACTTTCACTATGAATATTTGTTCTCTGTATAATAATTACGCAGTAAAATTAAACCGTATCTTTTATCCAAAAAATAGAATTCGTTCTAATTTTCTCGGAAGCAATTAGAGATATTGGAAATATAATTGCATCATCTCATAGACCTAATTAAACTCTACAAATGTCATAATGAATATTTGTTTTATGTATAATAACTGCGCAGTAAAATTAAACCGTATCTTTTTTCCAAAAAATACATTATGTTCTAATTTTCTCGGAAGCTATTAGAGATATAGGAAATATCATTGCAGCATCTGATAGACCTAATTAAACTCAAAAACTGTCATAATGAATATTTGTTCTATATATAATAATTAAGCAGTAAAATTAAACCGTATCTTTTTTTCCATAAAATAGATTTCGTTCTAATTTTCTCGGAAGCTATTAGAGATATTGGAAATATTCCAGCATCTGATAGACCTAATTAAACTCTACAACTGTAATAATGAATATTTGTTCTTAGATCAAATTTAGCAGTAAAATGAAACTATCACTTTTTTTTCTTCCTAATTTTCTCGAAAGCTATTAGAAATATTGGAAATATCATTGCAGCATCTGATAGACCTTATTATATTCTACAACTGTCATTATGAATATTTGTTCTATGTATAATAATTACGCAGTAAAATTAAACCGTATATTTTTCCCATAAAATAGATTTCGTTCTAATTTTCTCGGAAGATATTAGAAATATTGGAAATATCATTGCTGCATCTGATAGACCTAATTAAACTCTACAATTTTCATAATGAATATTTGGTCTATGTATAATAATTACGCAGGAAAATTAAACCATAACTTTTTTCCAAATAATAGATTTCGTTCTCATTTTCTCGGAAGCTGTTAGAGATATTGGAAATATCATTGCAGCATCTGATAGACCTAATTAAACTCTACAACTGTCATAATATTTTGTTCTATGTATAATCATTTCGCAGTAAAATTAAACCGTATCTATTTTCCAAAAAATTTTATTTCGTTCTAATTTTCTCGGAAGCTATTAGAGATATTGGAAATATCATTGCAGCATCTGATAGACCTATTTAAACCCTATAACTATCATAATGAATATTTGTTCTATGTATAATAATTACGCAGTAAAATTATATCGCATTTTTTTTCCAAAAAATAGATTTCGTTCTAATTTTCTCGGAAGCTATTAGAATTATTGGAAATATCATTGCAGCATCTGATAGACCAAATTATGCCCTACATCTGTCATAATGAATATTTGTTCTATGTATAATAATTACGCAGTAAAATTAAACCGTTTCTTTTTTCCATAAAATAAATTTCGTTCTAATTTTCTCGGAAGCTATTAAAGATATTGAAAATATAATTGCAGCATCTGATAGACCTAATGAAACTCTACAACTGTCATAATGAATATTTGTTCTATGTATTAGAATTACGCAGTAAAATTAAACTGTATTTTTTTCCATAAAATAAATCTCTTTATAATTTTCTCGGAAACTATTAGAGATATTGAAAATATCATTGCAGCATCTGATAGATCTAAATAAACTCTACAACTGTCATAATGAATTTTTATTCTATGTATAGTAATTACGAAGTAAAATTAAACCCAATCTTTTTTCCAAAAAATAGATTTCGTTCTAATTTTCTCGGAAGCTATTAGAGATATTGGAAATATCTTTGCAGCATCTGATAGACTTAATTAAACTTTACAACAGTCACAATGAATATTTGTTCTATGTATAATAATTACTCAGTAAAATTAAACCGTATTTTTTTTTCCATAAAATAAATTTCGTTCTAACTTTCTCGGAAGCTACATTTGCAGCATTTGATAGACCTAATTAAAATCTACAACTGTCATAACGAATATTTGTTCTATGTATAATAATTAAGCAGTAAAATTAAACCGTATCTTTTTTCCATAAAATAGATTTTGTTCTAATTTTCTAGGAAGCTATTAGAGATATTGGAAATATCATTGCAGCATCTGATAGACCTAATTAAACTATACAACTGTCATAATGAATATTTGTTCTATGTATAACGATTACGCAGTAAAATTAAACCATATCTTATAAGAAAAAAAAAAATTTTATTCTAATTTTCTCGGAAGCTATTAGAGTTATAGGAAATAGCATTGCAGCATCTGATAGAAGCAAATAATCTCTACAACTGTCATAATGAATATTTGTTCTATGTATAATAATTACGCAGTAAAATTAAACCATTTTTTTTTCCATAAAATAGATTTCGTTCTAATTTTCTCGGAAGCTCTTAGATATATTGGAAATATCATTGTAGCATCTGATAGATCTAATTAACTCTACAACTGTCATAATGAATATTTGTTCTATGTATAATAATTAAGCAGTAAAATTAAATCGTATTTTTTTTCCAAAAAATAGATTTTGTTCTAACTTTCTCGGAAGGTATTAAAGATATTGGAAATATCATTGCCGCTTCTGATAGACCTAATTATATTCTACAACTGTCAAAATGAATATTTGTTCTATGTGTACCGAGGGTCCGACGTTAAGAAGAAAAAACGAGAATGGTAAAATAATGGTTAACTTTAATGATGAATAAAATAAATAAAGTACTCGCTATATCCGTGGTGGTGCTCTTACAAATGCTTATCCACCCTTTTCGACACAAACATAAACATATACCTTAACACAAATATTCCTATTCTATCCTACCTAACTATACGTGAGGGAACTGATGGAAAACGACCAAAATACACTCACGCCACAAATATTGTTTGGGAGTCACTGGGTCCTTCTGGCCGTCGTCCTTGTTTGAGAGGCAACTCCACATGCAGCCTTCGTCAAACACCAACCGAAAGACGAGTCTTTTGCTGGTCCTCTCGGCAGCTGTATCCGGGAGGACAATTTACCGTTAGATATTAATAACAATGTTTTTCAAGTGTGGCAAGGCTTTTAGGAACACTGAAGGCTTACCTGTCTGGAGCGGGGTCACGGAACACTAGTGACTGACCTCCCGCCCAGACCGGTATATATATCCTCAGTTCCAGTGACGTCACGCGTTTTTCCCATCATCCTCTTTCGCTAGTAGTACCTACTCTAACCATAACGAGGTATCTTAACGAGCGTCGAGAATACGAGGATTTACCGGTGATTCCGCAAAGGAATCACCGTAATGATAGTTGGCCCGTTGTACTCGGTACACGGCTTTCCTCTTTAAAAAAAATAAATCCTCGTATTCTCACACTCGTAAGAACATGAGTTTATATATTATCAACATAAGTCGGGACCGGTCTTCTTCTTCTTCTTCTTCTTGTCTCTATGCAAGACTTCCGAGTCAGACGTGACTCGACCTCCTGGTCGGAATAGGTGAACCCAACTCCCAACCAGTCCTGGCAAACTGAGCAGGGTGGTGATCCTCGACGGGGTCTCACCAAAGCCTTCATCCATGGGGGGTGAACTTCCAGTCCTTTACCTGGGCACTACAGAGCCCCCAGGACTGCGGTGATCTCTGCTTCAGCTGCGGGACCAGTTTACCAGTTCGGCATCTCCTCGCCGCTGCAAAAGAGTTTTTATAGGCAGTAACCTTTCCTTTAACCACCCAGGGGTCTACTTACTACCATCTCTCCCTCTCAACACTCCTCTAGGAATTCCTCACAGGCCTTCGGGCTCTGCGTGGTATCCTCCGTGTCATCCTCATCCTCGGAAGAAAACACGATCTCGCTCATGTCGACTATAGAACCTCCATCACCCACAACTAGTGTTAACTTGTCCGCGGCACGGTGGATTGTGTAGCCGTTGACAGTGAGGTGATGGTTGTAATGATGGTTGTAGTAGTAACTGCCTCGTCCACCCTCGAAGTGGAGGAGTGTGTATTTGGCACCACCATAGTCGCCCTCACGTATAAGTTAATATCCCTAACTACCGCGTCACACTCATTCGACTTTAAAATTTTAATAACATAGTATGGGCTTTCCGTTTCATTACCGTGGGCACCACCAACGAATCGAGCAAGGTGTTATCTCTTTTCTGTTTAGAATAATAAAGGACTCCATCTTCCTCTGATCGTGATGACCGACTTCTGAACACACTGGTTTTATTGCTCCACCAAGCGCTTGTTCACCCACTTCTGTTATTTCCTCCTGGGGAAACCACGAGTCGCCTAACAAGTCTATCTGAGAATTCATAATTAAAATTTAATTGGAGGGGGGAAGGACCCATACGACCTTAAGAAAAAAAGAAAAAAAACTCTTCTTCCTCTTTCAAATCTAACCCGTGAGTTGAATCTTAATCACACTAATCAAAAGTTAAAGCAAAAAAAAATTCAAGAACTAAAAAAAAATACCACCTGTTAAATTTAGTTAAGCCGTATCCACGCAGATACGGAGGGGAGGGGAAGGGTGCTCAGCGACCCGAAGGTCGCGACTCACTTACTAGTCCTGGGGTCCAGTGCCCGCAGGGGAGACTTGGAGCACTCTTCTCACCCTGGCTGAAAAATGTGCTAAAAGGATTCCCCTAATTGCTCATCTGGGTGTAACCCCAGTGTGCCTCAGGTTGGAAGGCATGGGCGTTGTTAATGGCGCCTCTCAGCTTATCATTTACCCTCTCTCTACCTTCGCGGTTAAAGTGTACTCCGTCAGATCTTAAGGAGTATAAAAAAGGCTTGGCACCAAAGGAAATAAATTCCTTACCCCGCAAAGCTCTCTTTTGGAGTTTGTTGTTAACTCCCTTGGCCACTTTATTATAAGCCTCCTGCTCGATCCTAGGCCTCCAACGTATTTCAGTTAGGCGTGGCTCAACTAGACAAATCTTTACCCTGGGGGTGCAACGAGCCTCCAGCTGTTCTACAATAAGTTTTATGTGATTGACGATGTCCTTCACCTGACACCGGGGATGGATGTCATTACTCCCCAGCCACAAAATCACCATGTCATAACGGCTGTTGAATACAGCGGTCAGGTGTTCATTATGAAAAAAAAACCGGGCTGTGGCTCCAGGTGATTTAAATATCTGGACATCAATAGGAGAGGGTAAGTGGTCCAGGTGAGAGGGCACTTGGCTATGCCCTACAATGGCTACTTTAAACATCTAAACTACGATTATCCCTATTACCACTAAGAGAATAATAAAAAAAAAATGACTTGGGGGGCTAACTACCTACCTAACTAGCACTACGTAGCGTCCTCCGGACAACGTGGGCTGATGCGTAATTTGCATCCCACCGCTGCCACCACTGTACCGAGGGTCCGACGTTAAGAAGAAAAAACGAGAATGGTAAAATAATGGTTAACTTTAATGATGAATAAAATAAATAAAGTACTCGCTATATCCGTGGTGGTGCTCTTACAAATGCTTATCCACCCTTTTCGACACAAACATAAACATATACCTTAACACAAATATTCCTATTCTATCCTACCTAACTATACGTGAGGGAACTGATGGAAAACGACCAAAATACACTCACGCCACAAATATTGTTTGGGAGTCACTGGGTCCTTCTGGCCGTCGTCCTTGTTTGAGAGGCAACTCCACATGCAGCCTTCGTCAAACACCAACCGAAAGACGAGTCTTTTGCTGGTCCTCTCGGCAGCTGTATCCGGGAGGACAATTTACCGTTAGATATTAATAACAATGTTTTTCAAGTGTGGCAAGGCTTTTAGGAACACTGAAGGCTTACCTGTCTGGAGCGGGGTCACGGAACACTAGTGACTGACCTCCCGCCCAGACCGGTATATATATCCTCAGTTCCAGTGACGTCACGCGTTTTTCCCATCATCCTCTTTCGCTAGTAGTACCTACTCTAACCATAACGAGGTATCTTAACGAGCGTCGAGAATACGAGGATTTACCGGTGATTCCGCAAAGGAATCACCGTAATGATAGTTGGCCCGTTGTACTCGGTACATATGTATAATAATTACGCAGTAAAATTAAACCATATTTTTTTTCAAAAAAATGTATTTCGTTCTAATTTTCTCGGAAACTATTAGAAATATTGGAAATATCATTGCAGCATCTGATAGACCTAATGAAACTCTACAACCGTCATAATGAATATTTGTTCTATGTATAATAATTACGCAGTAAAATTAAACCGTATTTTTTTTCCAAAAATAGATTTCGTTCTAATTTTCTCGGAAGCCATTAGAGATATTGGAAATATCATTGCAGCATCTGATAGACCTAATTAAACTCTACAACTGTCATAATGAATATTTGTTCTATGTATAATAATTACGCAGTAAAATTAAACTGTATATTTATTCCAAAAAATAGATTTAGCTCTAATTTTCTCGGAAGCTATTAGAGATATTGAAAATATCATAATCATTGCAGCATCTGATAGACCTAATTAAACTCTACAACTGTCATAATGAATATTTGTTCTATGTATAATAACTACGCAGTAAAATTAAACCGTATTTTTTTCCAAAAAATTGATTTCGTTCTAATTTTCTCGGAAGCTATTAAATATATTGGAAATATCATTACAGCATCTGATAGACCTAATTAAACCCTACGACTGTCATAATGAATATTTGTTCTATGTATAATAATTACGCAGTAAAATTAAACCGTATCTTTTTTCCAAAAAACATATTTCATTCTCATTTTCTCGGAAACTATTAGAGATATTGGAAATATCATTGCATCATCTGATAGATCTAATTAAACCCTATAACTGTCATAATGAATATTTGTTCTATATATAATAATATTGTAATTAAACACACACACACACACCCACACACATACACACACACCCACACACATACACACACACACACACACACACACACACACACACACGCATCAGTAATTAGGTATATGTTAGTTATGGACAGAATCACTGTTCAGCACACCCAGTGACAGAAACCACCATACGCCACTGGTCATAATGGCAAAAATATGTGATGAAATGGTGTCCAGTGGCAGAATGTATAAGTAATCAAAAGCATGTTTTGAAAAAAGCAAAATCAAATTTAATATACCAAAAAACTAGAATAACATACATATAACTACAATTACAGTATTGTAATTGTCTCGCTCAACATATTGTAAATAAGAAAATAATATTTAACACAAAAATTAGAACTTATAAATTTTGCATACTCTTTTTAGCAATTTTCTAGAAATATTGACATGCATGCATACAAGCAGGAATTATTTTCATTTAATTATTTTTGTATAGTGAAAATATTCATATGAATTACTTGATTTAGAATTAATATATGAAATTGGTGTATCTATATACCTGGATTATATCCCCATTAAAATAGAATAGCCAAGATAAGACATTTAAGGTTCAGGGAAACTTTATTTTCCCCTTTCCTTTTGTTCTGTCTTTTCGTAGGAGAGGAAGCTGGGTGGCTCTGTGATACAGTGCTTGGCTCGTGATCTAAAGATTGTGAGTTTGATTCTGGTTCATGGCTGCTTCTTGGTCTCGTTAACACTAGAAGAATTATATGGCCTATACTTACCTAGTTCAGGAGGAGAGACTTCCTTGACCCCTCACCCCGTCCCTTTTGGTCGCCTCTTATGAGCCACAGGGATGTGGTGGTGATGTTCTTGCAACCCCACCACCACCACAAGGAACTTATTAAATGAAATTTGTATTTTAGTTTAGTTTTGCAAAACTTAGATATTGGCATAAAGACAATACATTACCGAGTGTACACAATTTAAGCGTAATAGTTGCTCATTCCTCAATAACTTTCCAAAATCTGCCTTACATCTTCACCTCCAATGCAGGCAAAACACTTCTGAATACTATTGATTAAAGATGTATGAATATACATCATGCCCTCACATGTGTATAAGATTCATCAGTTTTTCTTTTGCTTGGCAACATTCTGCTTCCATACTTGAGTTTTCTTAAGCTTCTTGTGGGTGTCGGCTCTCTATCACACTAAATAATGGAAATGGAAGAAAAGGTTGTGAGAAATTAGGTAAAAGAAAGCAGTAACTTTGCGACAGGTATAACCATGCAGGGATGGTGTATAGGACTGACTTTCTGCAAAGCAATCAGTATTATGATTGTCCGAGGAAGCGGGTATTATATTGGAGTAAAAAAATTGGAAGTGTTATTTGGTGTCGAGAATAGCTACTTTACCCTTCATCCACACAAAATTAAATCAAGCAAGCATTCAAATTTTCAACCTCAAGTACCTGATGGAATACAGCTGCCTCACACTTTCTTAATCTCGTCTTATAGTAAATGGTCTGAATTTCAGTTTAAGGAACACCTTTTTGTCACTGGACACCTTATGCATGTAATATAAGTTTTACTTCTGTGTGTGCCACCATGTGTGTGTCTGTGTGTGTGTGTGTGTGTGTGTGTGTGTGTGTGTGTGTGTGTGTGTGTGTGTGTGTGTGTGTGTGTGTCATGTGACCAAAGATTTCATGCATCTGAATTGTACTGTAATTCAATATGTCAATTTTGAAGATGGCAAGGAAGATATTTATGCCATAACTGATGCCATATCGTGAGCTGAAAATACGTATATGCATACATACTCTGTACATTGTATATAAGAACTTTATCAAAAGAAGCACAAGGCAGCAGTTGCATCCACACAATAATAAGTAACCATAACAGCTCAAGTTATTCAGTCATTTAAGAGTGATGTTCATGAGGAGAATAACGAAAGACTTTTAGATTTCCAATATTCTGAGAAAATTTCTCTCGGTAATAACATCCTTCAGTTATCTTGTGGCAACATTTGGAGGTTCTATCACGATGTGTTTACTGTACCTAATTACTTGTTTACATCCCCCATCTTGGCCAGGGGTAGTGAGTGATGTATTTTTTTGGTTATAGTATACAGGGTTAGCTACTCGTATGGTGTCGTCTCCGTATCTACAATTGCCCAGTTTTTCCTTCAGTGTAGACTTAATCCTGTTTTCTTTTATTACAATTAATGATATGAGAACAATGAAATTATCAGTATAATTCTGATAATTTATGATATTATGAATTAGTTGGAACTTGAGAAGGAACAGTTTTTGAGCAAGGGCAATCAATGACAAACACACAAAGTATCACATCTA
Organism: Cancer borealis; assembly: GCA_036785275.1. NCBI lineage: Eukaryota > Metazoa > Arthropoda > Malacostraca > Decapoda > Cancridae > Cancer > Cancer borealis. The sequence continues at coordinate 62,186 of JAXIVD010001473.1, read as the reverse complement.
AACTTGAGCTGGTTGTGGATTTCAGGGTTCATGTAGTATGGTACAAATAGATGTGTGGTGCAATTCAGTAGACTGTATGCCTTGTACGAATGTGCTGTGCTCTCTACTGGGTTGCATGGCTGTAAGATCAATTTCAGTGAGAGACGTTTAGGTTTTGTATGATGAGTAAATTAATGTTTAGTCCTTTCTGCAACAAATTCAGTGTTGCTTATAGTCTGATTATTACATTCCAGTCTGGATACTCCCAGATTACATAAAATAAGCACTCATTTAAGTTTAATGGTGAAATTATTTTGATGTTATAACGAAATCATTGTTTTTGAGGTAAATTTATTATTACCATAATCCGGTTTCATTTGGGAACTTATGCCACCCCAGAAATATTTCCAGTTACCTAAATGTGTTATTTAAGATAATGAATATGAACAGTTCCCCAAATTAGTCATCATCAGCAACATAAGTCTAATATGAACAAATTATGAAAATAGCTGTGGTCAGTAGAAAGCACCAAACCTCACTTATACTTTGTTAACCACATCTATCTATAGTTTGTGAGGTTCCATTCACTCCAGGAATATCCTTGAAGGGGATGGCCACGCACACATGGGCTCAACTACACTTGTGTCATCCTGTCCACGTGTGTGTACTCTTTATTCTGCACGGATTCCTCTGTTGCATTTCTTCTGAGCACAAGTATTCAGTTTTTAAAGTCTGGTGCAATAAAATATGTCATACTTTTTTAAGTTTTAATGTATGTATAAATGTACGAAATTAGTACCTTTGTACTATACAGGCATACAAAAAATATATAACTTATATTACAGCAGCAATCACAGTTGATAAGTAAAACATAAGTTAACAAAAGACAATAATTGCAACTTTAGTTGGAAGTTCATTCTGACATGTAAATAAATATTCATATTTTCCTGAGCTAACTGGTGATGTATATCCTAAGAAAATATTTGCTTCCATTCCTTCGATTTGAACATCAACCCTTCTTAGTATTGACAAAGGGATAATAATGTTGATGACCCAAACTATAAAATAAATGTCCTTGTATAGAAACTATTGTTAAATAGTACAACCAGCTTTTTAAATACTTTAATATACATTTTCTTGTTTGTGTTTAAAGTGTACTTTAAGGATGGATTCCATTTTTTCCTGGCGTGCATGATGAATGAACAGATTTTTCACTCCAAACTTACTTGTTTTGCTTTCTTTGATGAGTTACAAGTAACAGGGGACTTTCATATCTAGAAACACTTAGTCCTTACCTACTTTTTTTTTCCTAGTTTATACAATATTAACTAAAATCCGTCCACTCTCTTCCTCTTTTTTATTTTTTTAAAAGTATCTTTTGATTTTATTGGTTCTTTTTTACTTTCTTGGATGGCCTCTGATGGGTGAGAACTCTCAGGAGGTTCAGGACTCTGCTCATCCCTAACATGATGGCTGGATGTGGTAAGACTGGCAGACACGTCACTCAGATCCACAGGAGCAGTGTGGTACTGGAAGCCATGCTTTCGTGTTGAGGTCGGAATCCCTATTAAATTTGAAAGTCTACTATCAGAGGCTCCCTCTTTCTTGGTTTCCTCCTTCTTGTTGTTTGAATTATTCTCACCAAGCCAGAAGGATTGTATTTTTGATGATAAGAAGTCATCACAGTTTTTTATTTTATTCATCTTCAAATCTGTGATTATGCTTCTCGGAAGGAATTTACTGAGACTGTCCTCAGTGATAGCATCAGTTATAGGAAGATCAACTGAAGGGTCTAAGATGGGATCTATGACATAGTTTTCCATTAAGGAGTAATTCCAAACTGCACCTCTTTTTGATTTTGATATCCAGCGACTCTTGCATGTCTGGACCTGTTCCCTCAAATTCCATATGTAGCCAATCTTTTTAAGTGATTCCTTTTCATTACAATCTGCAGATATTTCTCCCTTACTGTCTTTCTTGTGACAAGTCTTTGCACTCTTTTCACAGTTAGTGGATAGCTGTTTATTCTTGTCAGTTTTGGAAGAACCTTTAATTCCCATACTATTGGTACTACCATTCATATGGTTGAATTTCACTTCTGGCAGACCAGCTAACATGTCTTCCACATACCAAGCAGATGGTTTATTGAGTACCTGATTGAAGAAACCTGTTACATCAAAACACTTGACATTCTGGGATGACCAACTGTGGGTACTGACCTCCACAACATCCCTCTCCCACCGGCTAAGGATGGCCTCACCTTGTTGGTCTTCAAGGTTTATAGCCGAGTTATCTTTTGGGTGTAAAGTTTGAAAAGAATGTGAAAATATGTCTCCACTATTATGCAATGAAAGAAACAATAGGCTGCCATTTTGTGCTGGATGGGGTAGTGTTGCCGTACCCAGCCATGCACTGCCTTCCAACCTCTCTTGCACCTGATTGGTGAACCAGAGGCTATGTGAGTGAGCAAAGTTTGCTGTGTTGCGAAGGATGGGAAAGTGGCGAGGCAAACTAACACCCTGACACTGCTGCCTTCCACCTTCCCACTCACTGGAAATCATGCAAACTTCTTTACTTTGAGTGCAAGACATCATCAAAATTTCAAGAGAGCCTAACCTGTGTAGTGTTGAGAGTGTAGGTCTCTCTTGTAACATATGTCTCCAGTACATGAGTGGAGTCTTTGGTTGACGGTCATCCACAACATACACACACTCATCCATTACTAGGTAAAAGTGTGGCTGCTCATTACTTGGGACAAAGGAACAAATGTGTCCTTTGTCAAAAACATATTTGTTTTTTATGTCAAATAAAGATCTGTATTCATCAGAATGCATCCTCATGTCATACAACCGCAATGACTTTTCATTACCAACAAAAAGGTGAAGTGGATGTCTACCAAAGTCACATCTGAATTTACTTGCCGATTCATTTTTGAATTTTTTACTTTCTCTGTAATGAGTCATCCAGATTGGCTTTCTGGCTTCAGCATCCTGAAGGGTGATCTGACCACTCAGAGTGACCAATGACCACAACCCAGGCAGGAGATGACTTACAGCTGCATCTGATGTTAATGAACCATCTAATGTTTCCTGTTCGTCTATTACAAATCCTGCTTGTCCTAACACTGCCAGATGTACTGTGGTGGGCGACCTCACAAGGACATGAACATCATTATCTAGGGATTTGGATACAATCTGATACACATTCTGATCATGTAAAACATTATACTGTTTTTCCAAATGAAAGAATGGATCAGCACTTATCGGTTTATCCTTCTGATAGTATCTGCCATGCACCAACCTGGAAGCTATCACTGCTTGTTGGTTATCAGTAGATGGGTCCACATGTACTACTGTAACCTCACCACCAACCTCTGCCACATCAAGACAGTTCCCAATAAGAGAGTGGTGAACACTTTTGTGGCAGTAAGACCTTGGTGGCCGAAGGAGAGGATAAGAATACTGGCAGGTTACCCTTAAAGGAAACTTCCTCTGGATGTCCTTTAGTGTAGAGAAGCAAGAGTTTGATGGTGTTCCGGAAGACTGTATCCATGAACCTGTAGATGATGTTATCAACATTACTATATTGCATGTAGGAACATTAAAAAATCATTACCAACTAAGGCAATGCAATGCTTGCAACAACCTCAATTCCCACAGGAACCAGAAAGCTCAGAATCCCTCAGCATCATTATAATCATAATCATCAGCATCAAAATTTCATATATATATATATATATATATATATATATATATATATATATATATATATATATATATATATATATATATGTGTATATATATATATATATATATATATATATATATATATATATATATATATATATATATGTATGTTAGGCAGGAGGCATCACTTAATACACTGATGATAAGGTCCATACATCACCTTGAGGCTGTAGGTCGTCCCCTGTGTGTTGGTGTGTGGGTGGTACAATGCCAGGCCCTGCGTTGCCCCAGTCAGGATAGGTGTAGCAAATATCCTTCCTCCTTCCATCATTTTTAAGCCAGACAGGTGCTATCCATTGATGTTCATCCATGACATACAGCTGGGGATAATACACCTAACATTTGTATCTAGATAGTGACATTATTTGACCATCTAAAAACTGGGTTGGGTTTAGAAATGAGAGAATTAACTTTTTTTCAATCCTAACCTTAGTCATATTTTTCTTATTGAATAACACAGATTTATTACTTTGTATACTTATTATTACGACACTTATTACATACTAATTATTTTAAGTTTCCTTTTACGTATCGGTTTTAACCAAGGATCATAGGTTTTAACTTAGGCACAGGTACAGCAGCCGTACCTGTGCTCGCTTATAGATACGGCATGTGCCTAACTTTTGGATAAAAAACTTATATAACCGAACCAAACCATACCTAACCAAATCAAACATAATATAACTTGAAAGATGCTTTACCAGGCAAATAATAAGGCACAGGCAGTAGGAATAGCGGATGACAATGCGGAACGACTGCCGTATCTCTAAGCACTTCGTTCCTTTTAAGTATCGGTTTTAATTTTTCGTCAGTCCACCAGACCAAAAAATATTTGAGAAGAACTGACATTTCACAAAAGCTTAACATACTTTTTCTGCATCACTGTTGACATAAGGAAGAGCTACAGTTAGTATATTTTCTGCATTTTTATTGGCATAAAGATGATCTGTAATGAGATGACACACTGGTCTGGTCCTGCCTATATAGTATTAGATTGTAAGTGTCATTCCTTATAACACAAACTATAGTACGTATAGGCTTACCTTATATGCCTAGCTGCCTTGGCCTTCCTGGTGTGTTGTTACCCTCACGTGCCCCACACATAATAGTAAGTACTGTTGCCACGGTGACACATTCATCACCACACGCTGCCTGTCAACAACACATGGGGGTCCGGGGGAGATCCATCTTTTTTTTCCTTTTCCCTTTATGTAAAGTTAATTATTTCTTTTTACTGGATACATTTAAAAAGAAAAAAATGCACTTCTGAAATTAGGTAGATTAATACTCACATAATTTTAATTTAATACTACTTTTCACCATTGTTATGCAAGTCCTATATTGTATTGTGATAAGGGCTCCTTTGTCCTACCTGCATGCACACCTTTTTATTTATATATTTAGGTCCTGGCTAATGTTAATATGTACATGTGGATAGTCATATTATTACCTTTACAAGTGGACTGGATGTTAGTCATAATTATAAGTGCGCTTGACGCTTTTCTTATTCAGACTTCATCCAGACCAAGTCCAAGACCAACATGGAAGCACTGGAAAGCACAATTTAAGTCGCATTAATTAAGTATTCTGTGTCCTTGTGACTCAATACACAACAGCTAAAACACGATATTGAAAGTTCAAATTACCAATAGGAAAAGCGATCAAGGAAACCAAGGAAATACGTCAAGAAGGTAAGTATCCAGTCTTTACTGCTACCTACAGTCTACACCTTCACATGGGAAATTACCAATCCAAATAGTAATGATTAATGAACAGCAGTGACAGTGTTGGGTAACACAGGCTTCAGGAAGGGTTACAATCTCTGTTGATCCTGACGCTGTGACAATATTCATTTTTATTTTATTGGTATCTTTCGTACTTTCTCCTTATCCTTATTCTTTAAATTATAAGGTAAATCTGCATAACTACTGTTCGTCCCATATCATCTTTCAACAAGCTTAGGAACAACTTGGAAAAACGCGGTTCTAGGGTGGGGGAAGCAAATATAGGCAATTGATGGCACTACGGAAAAAACCTAGTTTTGGGTAACAAAAAAAAATAAAAGCCTATAAAACCCATCGGTAATTCTGGATAATAAGTCCGCCAATCCCCCCTATCCCTTCAAACAAGCTTGGGGGATCCTGGGGAATCGGGGGTTTTGGAGGGGAATGAAAATAAGCGAAATATGGGCCTTCAAAAAGCAAAGAAAATTTCGAAACTCCCTAACCTACCTAATCTAGCTGGGGGGACTGCTGCCCCCCTGGTTCCCCCCGCTAGGACATCAACCTAACCTAACCAAATCTAACCTAACCATAACCATAACCATAACCATAACCTAAACCCCCTGCTAGGACATTAACCCAACCTAACCTAGCTGAAGGGGCTGCGCCCCCCCTGGAACCCCCGCTAGGACATTAACCCAACCTAACCTAGCAGAATGGGCTGTGCCACCCCTGGAACCCCCACTAGGACATTAACCCAACCTAACAAAGGATCTCCAAAATTATATCGTTATGACTTACCGGTGTGGTGTGGTTATTGTTAAGGCGATGGAGGTGGGTAGAGCTTAGCGTATATCTACATGGCACTCCTTCCCGCACTTTTCACAAAGTTTGTTTTCAGGCACCAAACCATGTCTCATTAACAGTTTGAGTAACCCTTCAGTCCTTGAAATATGTTCCACAAAAATCATCGTAGGACAAATAACATCCTTCACAAGAAACGGGAATTTCGCCACATCTTACTGCGTTGATGGCCATATCAACAACTGACATAAGCCTGTATAGGAACACCTAACCCGTCCCTAAAACAAATGAAAAGCGTAACTGAACCTAGTGTGGAAAGATCTAATTGGTAGCGGCAAGAATGGCAATGACGAGTGGCAGCGCGATTGGCGTGTTCAATTTTATAGATATCATGAAATCCTTATATGCCATTACCCACAAATCTCAGTCATAAACAAAAGAAAATCATTTCAATGTTTAGTTTTGACTCGAGCAGAGCTCGCTGGACTTAGAAACTGTTGAATTTCGCCACACTTTCGAGTGCTATTACAGCCACAGTAGAAGTGAGCACCTCATTTTTTTTACGTTTATGGAACCACTACCGAGTCTTCTACATGATATGTGAGTTTCGTGTTTGTATGTGACACTGACCTATTCTCCAGTTTAACCAACCCATCAACCTAACCTAAACTGAACTCACGTAATAAACCTCTTAACTGTGGGGGGCAAGCACCGGGCAAATCCACTGGATATGATAGAATTACCTGCTGAAGAAACCAAAAAAAGGTAAATATCCTTGTTACTTCAAATTACATATAATCTCATGGGTCTTTTGGGTTCCTATCTTTATATACTACGTCATTACCATTGCAATTAAAGCCTAACTTAGGGGTCTGTGTAGTTCTGTGGTACACTGGTTGGCTCGTGGCCTGTACTTGGTCTTTACATTCCCATCTTTGGCTCCACTCAAATATCTCATAGTTTCCACTTTTCTTAGTATTTAAGTATTTCAAAAAAGACATGTAACTATCCATTCCTTCAATCATATCATTTACATAAACCAAGAATATTATTGGCACCAGACTGACTCTTGAGGGACTCCACTTATTACTTTAGTCGGTGTTACTTTACAATCCTCACCAAAATGCTCTAGAGCAGTGGTTCCCAAACGGAGTAATTTACCCCCTGGGGGTAATGGAGAAGTAACAGAAAAGAAAATATATCTAGTGTTTAATATAGACATATACATCAATATTAATAACATTTTGTGAACAAAGTGCCTAGAGATATGACAGTCGTACTGCGTTGTCATCCGCTGATCCTATGGCCTGTACCTTATTATTTACTTGGTAAAGCATCTTTCAAGTTGTGTTAGGTTAGGTTTAGTTAGGTACGGTTTGGTTCGGTTATTTAAGCTTTTTACCAAAAAGTTAGGCACGTGCTGTATCTATAAGCGAGCACTTACAGGTACGGCTGCCATACCTGTAAAAGTGTACAGCTGCCGTACCTGTAAGCTGTGCCTTTTGTGTAAGAGGTAGCACGTCTAATGTGACATGTTAAATTGGGTAACAAGATGAAAAAGTTTGGGAACCACTGCTCTAGAGAATTGAGAGTATTATTTTTACATTACTTGTTAAATTCTGAGAAGGTTGTCCTAATTACATTTCCGTCACAAATTCATAGTTTCTGAGATTTTCAATGTTTTCTATGATCAGTATTAGGAGGTTGGATCTGGTGGAGACACCATGTTTGTTGTGGTTTGTTTTAACATTACTTATTGAAACAAGTGAATATCACAATATCACCATGAGTTTGGAATCGTGACAAAGTGTGGCTGTGTGGGTACGTGTGACACACCCAATGAAAACATTCATTAAAATGATGGGAGTCGCTGTGAGGTTTGAAATCAGTAGTTGCCACTCGCCACGGGGAGGCGGTGGTCTAGTGGCTAGCGGTCGGGCATAGCAGCTCAGGGTCCCGTGTTCGAGCCTCGGCACGGGTTGGCCACTTTTCTACGTTACTACCACCGAGTGGCCTAAGATCACCCACATGCTGCCATAACACCATCCTCGCCGGGACTGCAACGTTATATGCACGAGAAGCTTCCGCTGGCAGCATGAGCCTATCAAGAAGAAGAAACAAGGCGTCACTTAAAAAATCTAACCCGCGCTACTAACGGGCGGAGGCCAACCATCTGAGGTCTCCTTGAAGCCTACCGGCGCCATAGGTAAAAAGATTAAAAAAAAAAAAAAAAAAAAGTGTATCTGTGAACAGTGGTGCACAGGCACTTTCCTCATCCCTAACACAGAAAAGCAATGTTACTGTCAATTAACTTTTTGTGAGAGGACAACAAGGAAGTGGTTGGACCTTCTGTTTGGGAAAAAGGTGAGTTTTATTTGGTTTGAATGGTTCTGTTGTTTGGCAATATAGGTTAAGGTTAAGGATAGGTTAGGTTAGGTCAGGTTGAGGGAGTCTAGGGTGGCTTGTCCCCCCAGCTAAGAGGTTATTACGTGAATTCAGTTTAGGTTAGGTTGGGGGTCCGGATGTCCGTAGTTATGCAGATTTACATTGAAGAAATCAAATTATTTTTTTGTGTAAATCACTGTATTTTATCTTCCCTGACCCAAAAACACTGCATTCACACAGATCACTTTGAGTAAAACTAATAAACTGGTGATGCATGACTATCCTTTTCTGAATCCAAATTGTTTATCTATTATTACTCCTCTTTCTTAGTAATTTGTGTGTGTGTGTGGTAATGATGTATGATGTTGCTGAACAAGATATGTTTTCACAGTAAACTCATTAGATTAATTTGATACATTTAATTTATAGTGCTTGATATTATTTACATATTTTACTTTCAGATTGTAAGCAACAGTTTGCAAGTTGATAACTACATCGCGTTGGATGATGATTGGAGGAGTCATCAAGGAAGATTTCCAAATGTTCTGAGAGTATCTGAGAAGTTTCAAACAGTGTATTACCATATTTTCTTGTGAAAAAAGAAAATGTTTGAATGCTAAGTATGCCAATCATTTACTCGTATTATTCATATAGAATTGCATTATCTCACAATGGATGAAGATGCTTTACCTGCAGATGAAAGTGAGGAGGAATTCAGAAAAATGGAGCAGGACATTGATGAATTTCTTTCAAGCATAAGGCAAAATGTATCAAATAGTAATAACCCACAAAGTGAAGCTACGTGCTCTAGAGTCGTCAATAGTTATGATTCCATCAGTAGTGAAGATGAGACTGATTATCATTCATTGCATTCAAGGGGTGGTAAACAAGGTTTCTCGAGTAATGCTAAGAAACTTTCAAGTAAGAATAAACAAGGTTGGAAACAGTGGAAAAAGAAAGGCCGTGGAGTTAATAAAAAGAGGGGCGGCATCTCTCGAGCTGAACACCACAATACTGGAGGAAGAGGAGGCAGACAAAAAGAAATGTCATGCTCAGGGGATGAATATCACCAACTCCGAGGCCAAACATCAAAGAGGAGAGGTAATTATCAGCCTCGGAAGTTCTCAAGAAAGGAAGAGAAATTTCATCAAGAGAGTTTTTCTCCAAGAGGAAGTGGATATCAGCGTGGAAGAGGTTATTTCCCGAGGAGAAGTGTTGAGTTTTGTGAAGAAGAAATAATGTATTCTCCAGAGGGAACAGATCATCAAGAAGAGAGGCTGTTTTCAAGGGGAAGACGTGGATGTAAAAGGAGCAAATTTTCACCTGAAGGAATAGGGGAACATTCTCAAGACAGTTACATTTATGATGAGAACATAAGCCACAACAGGACTTCAGGGTCAAAATCAAGTGCAGTTGAGTCTATGTATCACAGAATATATGCAGAAGAAAGTGACTCTCCTGCCGAGTGGTCTGACAACCAAGATAATGATAATGATTATGAAGTTGAAAATAGTAATCCATACTGGGAACAAGATGATAATCCCTTTATAGAAGATAGGGATGACCACACCTCTTTGCCAGGAAATTTGAACACATCTATGGTCATCAATACCTGTCTGGAGAGAGTGATTAATTTTAGTCCTGAAATAGCTGAAAAATTCTCTGAAGCTTGTATGTCCTTGTTAAATAAATCTTTTGATAGAACTTTTGATAGTGATTATGAATATGAAGACAATTCACATCATAGCTTTGTAGATCAGTCAGGTAGGGTTTGTTCAAGGAGTTGGAGGGACAGCAGGTCACCCAGCTTTTCGGAGTGTTTCGGTTCCAACAGTGGACCACCAGGAGCCAGCCACTACAGGGACAGGTATGCTATCACTCTTGTTAAGGGGTTTTATATTGTACTCATTTTATAGGTATTAGTTTTGCATAACCCCAAACTGTTAATCTTGTCAATTTAGAAAACATGACTAAATATTGTAGAGTAGACCGTTAATATGACACACTATAGTACATGTGAGCTCAGTTACATGTTAACATTGTCACTTTCAAAAATAGATATAGCATGCAATGACATTGATGAAGAAAACTAACCTCACTTTCAGAAGCTCACCTCACCTTTTCCTCATGACTAGTGTGCAAAGGTGATCTAGTAAACTGTTACCGCATGACCTTGGCTCTGAGGGGGTGAGGAGACAGTGAAAGTTTCTATTTCTGGGAGCTTTGTAAGCTTCATAAAAGATGATCAATAGTTCCTAAATCTATTATTAGTCATGATCAAGTCTGAAACACATCAAAGCTTGTTAACCTCTAAGTGAGGGTTTTGTTAGTAAGAATCAGTCTCAGGATGAGAATTTTTAGAGGAAAAAATGGCTCTTTTGCCCACTGTCATATTTCCTCACGTACTTGATAAAGAATTATGAAACAAAAACCACAAAATGTCCATAATTCTTTTCTATGGCAATGTTATAACCGGAAGTATGAGTGGCACCATTCAGGTGTAAGTAAAGAAGGAAAGAGAGCATATCAACACCCTGGCTCCAGAACACCCTGCACACATTCCACCCATTCTTGCACCCTAGGTCTCTGGTTGTCCAGTAGTGTTTAGCATGATGGTGCACCCAACTACACCATCATGCTAGGCTTTGTTTATATGTGTGACATCAATAAGTGTGTTACCAACCAATCACAAATGCACTGCTGGACAACCAATCAGAGATGAAGGAGACAAGAATCAGCAGACTGTTATGCAGGGCCTTCCTCTGCCCCCTTGGCCACAGCGTAATCTGCACCCTTTCTGGTTGTGGTTGTGGACACTGCCTCACTGCCTTGCCATCTGCATCATCCATTGGAAAGGGATCAAGGTTTCATCAGTGATTATAGGATAAATTTTTGACTAAGTTTGCAACTCTTGTGTGAAATAGACACGACTGGTTTTCTTTTTGCCACAGATCAGGAAGAGAGAAAAAAAACATATACGTTTCATTTAAAGCAGAAATTATCTTGTGGGTTCCTAGCAGAAAGGGATTCAAATTCTCAAGACATTCACTCCATAAGAATATGCCTGTTTTCTTCTTGTCTGGAGGCATGCCAGATCATGTAACAGATGATCAATTTCAGATATGAAAGCCCACCACAAAGGATTGTTGTGGAATACTCCCAATCCCCGAGCCCTGAGCCAGCTCATGATAGGCTTGAGGAGGCCAGGTACTCTGGCTATGATTGGGACAGACCACCTGCTGCAGCTACATCACAGACATTCAATACAAAGAAAAGGTCAGTGGTCAAAGTCTAAGATGGACACACACTAATTTTTTGTAGCTACATCCATGCATCTTTATATGTCTAATTATATATTTGTGTGTGTATATATATATATATTTATATATATATATATATATATATATATATATATATATATATATATATATATATATATATATATATATATATACATATATTTATATATATATATATATATATATATATATATATATATATATATATATATATATATATATATATATATAATATATATATATATATATATATATATATATATATATATATATTTATATATATATATATATATATATATATATATATATATATATATATATATATATATATATATATGTGTGTGTGTGTGTGTATATTTGTGCACATATATGCACACACACACATAGATATGATGAGCAAAATAGTTACTGGAATATACATAAATTATAATGTAACTTAAATATATCTTATGTATATTCCAGTATTCTTTCTAATTTCAACACATGCTTTTTCTTATGAAGGGACCGTATTATAGTTCCCTCAAGAAAAACCTTGCCATCTCTTGTTTTGTTCAAATAGTAGTAGCAGTAATAATGGTAACTTCTCTTTTGTTAAAAAAAAATCTCCCTGCATTTTTCCCATGCTCCATGATTTTCTTCCTTTCCTGCCATTCCTGTCTGGAGGAAGTGGATACTTCGTCTTTACTATCGTACATATCTCACTTTGAATCAGTTAGTACAGTTTACTACTAACAGCCTTGTAAGGTGATTAAATAGTCCCCTTTCCTTTCTGTCTTTTGTGTTATTGCACTTAAGATGAAAATATATAGATTTTTTTCTGGTGCTTCTTTATCATTCATATGAATTTATCTGTAATGACCTGAGCCAAGCTGCTCTGGATGTGGGAGGAACTACTGTATTGAGTAGATAGTCATAGGGACATCACATACCTCTGTCTCAACTTTAATGATTAGGTTGTGAACGAACTATGGTGATGGTGAAGTGGGAAGTGGTGTAGCTATATCACGAGGTACTAGGTGATGGTGGCAATTTGGCTGCACCTTACCATTGCTTTTGCAGTGGTTATATACATGTTCATTCAGTTAGTACAATGTTCTATGTATTCATATTCTGCCTCCCTAAAGCCTTATTGATTTTTACAGATCCTACACTAACTATCACAAAAATGACAAGGAAGAGGATCCAAAAACCTCTGTTTATCGTTCAATCAGAAAAATTAGAAAACAGTGTGAGGAAGAAAGTAATTCCACTGTTCGTCATGCTTTGATGGCACTGTTAAAGGTGCATCAACGGGAATGTGACATATACCTCAGGAAGCCAGAAGCTCATCCAGACTACAACAAAGAGTACAGAAAGTTTTTAGATAGAAAATCAAGATGCATCATAGAATTAGGAGGAGATCCAAATTACTACGATTTTGAACAGGAATGGAAAAAGTACTGGTCAGAACAGATAACCAGTCTTTTCAGAGAGAGCTGGGATGCAAAGATGCACAAATGCACATTTTTTTTACAAAAAAAGGGACACCTTTCCAAGTCTAAGCATGCATCATCTAGAAAGGACGTGGTCAATCCTCCTCCTGAAACTAAACGAAAGTCAAGTGAAGGCGGAAGTGAAAAGGTAAATATAGACGAAAGACAAAATAAAGCTGGGAAAGTGGAGTCCCTAGACCAGCAGAAATTACAAGCAGCTTCTACAACACAGTGTAAGATAAAGAAGGAAGAAATGGATGCTGAACTTTTAAGTATTTTGAAACTGATATGTCATATTAAGCATAGATTTAAGGATTGTGAAGCTTCCTTTGATTCATTCTATCAGAAAGCCTTGAGCTTGAAGCAAAACAATTTCAACTTGTGTGATATTATTGAGGCAAATCTACCTCTTCTTAAAAAGTTAGATGAAAATTTGGAGGAAACTTTGGAAGATGAAAATCTTACTTTAATCCAGAAGGCTATTATTCAAGAAACCCATGAAAGATTCAAGTGCTTCTTGAAGAACAGTAAAAATATTAATTCACTCCTGATTAAAAACAACGATAACGCTCTAGATAAGGCAATGGACATGGTAGAAGCACACAAGGAGATCAAGAGTTATAGTTCAAATACCACAGAGAAATGTACAGAAGCCTATGTGTCCTCAGCAACTAATACTCATGAAAAGAGTTCAGTTCATCTAGACAAAGAACATCCTATATTGTGTCATGTTGCAGAGTTGCATCCTTCTGTTGTCACTTCATTCCACACTCAACAAGTTCCTATGTGTTGTGATACCAACCTGCAAGTGTGTCGTCCAACGAGAACACTTACAGAAGTTTCTATTCAGGGTTCATCTCAAACAGCAAGTGCTACATCAAACAAATCAAAAGATGAAACCACCTCTGAAAGCTTTTTTCCATCAACCAAGAGACAAAATGGAAACCAGTTCACATGTAAATCTGATGCAATCAGTATCAACAAACATTCTGACATGACACAGCCTCCACCTCCTGGTGTAACCCCTCCACCTCATGGTGTAACCCCTCCACCTCCTGGTGTAACCCCTCCACCTCCTGGTGTAACCCCTCCACCTCCTGGTGTAACCCCTCCACCTCCTGGTGTAACCCCTCCACCTGCTACTGTTGCTCCACCTCTCTGTTCCACACTACCATCAGCTTTCAGTGTCACATCACCCTTGGTACCACCTCCCTCCCATAGTATCACAGCACCACATTCTAGAGTCACAATGCCACCTCATAGTGTTAAATCACCACCTC